>JAAGKR010001134.1:12537-117250 GCA_011419295.1 Clarias macrocephalus
CACCTGGTTGCCACCACACACGCATGACACCATCTAAACCAAAGTTTGCATGTCTGCAGCAAATTGTTTGCGAGCTTTCTTGTGCATCATCTTTAGAAGAGGCTTCCTTCTAGAACGACAACCATGCAGAGCAATTTGATGCAGTGTGCGTTGTACGGTCTGAGCACTGACAGGCTGACCTCCCATCCCTTCAATCTCTGCAGCAATGCTGGACGCACTCATCCGTCTGTTTTCCAAAGCCAATCTTTGGATCAGACGCTGAGAACGTGCACTCAGCTTCTTTGGCCGACCCTGGCGAGGCCTATTCTGAGAAGAACCTGTCATCTTAAAGCACTGGATGGTCTTGGCCATTGTGCTGCAGCACAGTTACAGTGTGTTGACTATCTTCTTATCGCCTAGGCCATCTTTATGTAAAGCAACAATTTGTTTTTTCAGGTCTTCTGAGAGTTGTTTGCCATGAGGTGCCATGTTGAACTTTCAGTGGCCAGGTTGAGAGAGTGGAAGAACTTTTATACCAAATTTAATGCACCTGCTATCTGGTAACACCTGGGACAGTGTAACACTATTGAGTCACATGACAAAGAGGAAGGAAAATGACTAATTGTACTCAATTTGTACATTTTCAGTTAGGGGTGTACTCACTTTTGTTGCCAGGTGTTCAGCTATTATTGGCTGTATTTTTAGTTATTTTGAAGGGACAATAAATTTACACTGCTATACAAACTTTACACTGACGACTTTTCATTGTGTCAAGGAGTCATTTATGCAGTGTTGTCTTATGAAAAGATATAACTAAATATTTGCAGAGATGTGAGGGGTGTACTCACTTTTGTGACATACTGAATTTATTCAATATTTTTACATGAAGAAAAGAGTTTTTTAATATTTACTGTGAATGCATCTATGTGTGCGAAAGAAGAAAGTAATTGGCTAATTCTGTATTCTTTGTCTAAGGTGGTAATTGTTAATTTCCCCGACAAGTTTTTTTTCAAACATGACTCACAAAATGAAACACATTTCTTAGTGCAGATTCTGGGTCAAAAAATGGACTTGAATTATTCATGGGAAGATTAAAAATAAATATACTTTTTTAAGTAAGTTCTTACCAAAACTGTTGATTTGTTTTTTTTACTTTTAAAGCAACTACGCTGTTTTGCCTGAAGTCGTCGTTAAATTTCAGTAAGTTTGCTTGTGATACACCAAGTATTTGCTAAAGAATTTGACTTGATGCCTAGACAATTTATCTACATTTACCTACAACATGTTAGTTTATTTATTTAAATTTATTTAAAGTTAACAAATTAGCAAAAATGCATCTCACCATATATTTTAAAATTAGATGGACTTCATGGCTCCTAACGAGACACGTTATTTAATATAGGTCATTGGTTTCTCCAGTATTTTGAATGTTTGAATATTTTACTGGGCTTGGGGCAGTCATCCTCAAGTTCCAGTGGCGTATGTCAGACAAATGAATGGCTATAATGCTAACTACATGACAATGTTATAGCAGCAAAATTGCTTTGATTCCTAAACTTTGTATTTATCAGCAAGACATTAAAGTGAGCACATTTGATTGTCCAATAATGTAAAAAGTTTGTTTTTTTTCTTTGAAAGTACAAGTATTTGAAACCAATAACAATTCACTATAGTAATGAAATGTAATTATGTTAATTATTTTTTTAACCTGCATACAAAGAAACTGTGATCATGTATTATTCAGCTATACATTATTAAAATTGTGTATTTATTAACCAATGTAATGTGCCTTATAGTATATGTGCTTTCATAATTTCAAGCTTGACTAATCTGATAAATGTTAAAGCATTTTTTTTTATTAAGATAAGCTGCTCAAGCAGAAAATGATCCATGTTCCACACTTAACCAAGTGACTCAACCTTTTAAAGGGTTTAAAAGGATTTCTGAAGAAACTCTAAAAATACCTCAGTGATGGATGATATTAAAATTAATATGTATTATTTATAAACTAAATTAATAATTGTTTAATTGAAAGTTGTAAATCCTTAACAAAAAAAAAAAGCTATATTTGCATGTTAATACAGGCAATGCTAATAATGATGATGTCTTTTAGTCCACAGCCCAAAGGTTTCTACAAGACCTGAACACAGCCTCCTCCTGAACAAAGTCATCTGCTGACCTGAAAAAGCTTGATTTCCACATCATAAACAAAGGACACTGAGCTGGAGTTTAAAATATATAAATATCTAAATAAAGAAAGAAAAATAAACAAATGTTATGGTGACAATTCAAATGTAATTTTATAAGTATCAGCTGCTTGAAAATACTGTATAAAAACAAGTAGAGAAATTTCATGTAAATGTACTTCCTTTACTGCTGTAAATAGATAAAAGCTTGCTCTAAGATGTGCCTAATGTACTATGGTACTGAGACAGTACTTAATTATAGAATGATAAACATTCATTGAATATTATACTATCATATAATCAATATTTTATATTTGAGACTATAATTATCATTTTATCGGCTAACGAACTTATACTGTACATGCAGCATACTCTATGTGCTTAGCTAATATGATTATTAAGCTAAACTGATAGCAGTCTGTATATGTATTTGTGAGAAACTGTGTTTAGTAACATATTTTGTGTAAATAACTTCTTATTTTATTAACATTAATTCAATATGTATAAAAATTATCACTTTCAATAAATTTAATGAATTTTAGAAACTTGAAATAGTCACTTGCTTTATTTTGTTGCAAAGATAGCAAATTTACTCGCATTTAACAAAGGTAATGTATGTTAGTCAATAAGGAAATTGTAAGCAGTCAAAAAATATATATATATATCTATATCTATATATATATATAAATTGTATTCTGAAACAAAGCCTATCCCAGTAGACTTTGAGCACAAGGCAGGTTACACCCTGGACAGGATGCCAATCCATCTCAGGGCACACACACATTCACACACTCTCACACACACACTATGGGCAATTTGGGAACGCCAATTAGCCTAATCTGCATGTCTTTGGACTGTGTGAGGAAACCCACCAAGCACGGGGAGAACATGCAAACTCCATGCACACAGAGACAGGAATCGAACCTGGCCGGACATTGAACCCGAACCCTGGAGATGCAAGTCAACAGTGCTAACCACTACACCACCGTGCTGCCCAATTCAATTTAATCCAATTAAATTAAATTAAATTAAATTAAATTAAATTAAATTAAATTAAATTAAATTAAATTAAATTTTATTTATATACCACTTTTCACAATGGTCATTTTCATAAATCAGCTTTACAGAATCAAAAGAAAATTAGGGAAATGAGTATGAAAAGGATTAACATATGAATATTATTAAGGGGGAAAAAAGTTTAGACCTCAGGAGAAGGCGCCCTCTGGTGGCATTATGATGCATTCTCCACGGTTGATGTGACAGACCTGAAGACAATGAGTCTTGTTATGCACCTATTAGGGATGTCCTGATACCACTTTTTTTTTGTCAGATTAAGTATGCATACAAGTAATTCCATTTGGGAACTTGCAGATATAGAGTACTGATACCAGTACCACACACTGTTCATACTCATAATACACTTGAACTTCTGTTTTGATTTCAGGGCAAGAAAAATAATATTTAATTACATGCAGCTGTGCTTACTTAAAGTGTATGTAAAGCCATACACTTTTACATATCTAATCATAGTATATATATATATATATATATATATATAGAAGCTCAAATTGCGACTAACCCATTTTTGCAAGCAAATTTCTTTTTAGAAATTGTAACTAAACGAGCGAGTCTTGATATACGAGTACCACGTATCATCGAGTATCATGTAACACGCATGCGCTTATTGTTTTGATGCCAAGCGTCATGTGATCACAAGTGAGCCGATGGTTTTCTCTCTTGCACGCTGCTGAATTGAGGCCAATCGTCTACCATGCTCGGCCTCAGTGCACGTGAGTCACTCGTGTAGTCAACATCTGTGCGCATTTGTACTGTTTACTATAAGACTGTGACCAATTGTATGTGCGTAAAGCATTTTTTATTTTGTGTTTGTATGTGTGGTGAGTGAGAGTCCCCTTCTAACCCTTGTCTGCAAGCTAGTGGGTGTGTCCATGTGTCTGTGCGTTTGAGTGAGAGTCTCCATTGGTAGATGGTGTGTGTGTGTGTGTGCCCCCCCCCACCCTGCTTCCTCCTCTTCTCCTCTCTCTGGTCTCAATCACTACAGCCAGGATTCTTTTCAAATAGAAAGTGCAGGTTATTATTATTTTTTTATGAATATTGTTGGGTTGTGGAACTAATTTAAATAAATTTGTTAATCATTGTTGTAACATCTTTATAGATGAAATATGACAAGATTTTGAGTTTTTGAAATAAACAAGATTAAAGATAAAAAAAATATGTTGTTTATCGAAACGATTGCATTAACACAAACTCATTCATATTTAGTCTTCTCTGACTGCTGTGGATATGTTTGCTCTAATGACTCGTGTTGTTTCTCATTGTTGCACTTCACATTGCTGCTTTTTATTAACTAACTAATTTTAAAGAATAAACATATATTGACTATTCATCTTTGAAAGTTCAGTTTTTACAGTATATTTCCCTTTTTGGAAGTAATTCACGCTATGTTTTTCTTTCATTTCTGGTTCTTCCACACACTCTGTCTATACACGGTAAACTATAGCATTGTTGAGTGACGTGTATAGCCACGCCCACCTTGTAGGGAAAAAGCACAAAAAAGCGCTACATTACTAGTATATTAATTATTCTTATTTATCAGAAAATCATCAGGTTCCGGATAGAACTCCGGACCACGGTCGCCCATTTAGTGATCCTGGTATATATAATACATATTCCACTAAGACACAGTGGAACCTTGGATTGTGAGCATAATTCGTTCCGGAAGCGTGCTTGTATATTAAAACACTTTTATATGAAAGCGAATTTCCCCTATAAAAATAATGGAAATTCCACATTTTCCACAGGATTTGTTCCACAGCCCAAAAATATTTATATAAAACTAGATAATAAAAATATTGTGCACACACACACACACACACACGCATACACACACGCACACACGCATATACACACGCACACACGCATATACACACGCACACACGCATATACACACACACACACACACACACACACACACACACACACACACACACACACACACACACACACACACACACACACACACACACCAGATTTACACTAAAACTCACATAAATGTGCGGGCACACATACAGACACATGGACAGACACACAGCCACTAGCTTGCATAAAGAAACTCTATAAAGAAAAAAAATCCATTCGATACTGCTGTCAATGGTTGAAAGGCAACCATTTTGGGAAATAAAATATTATTTTGGTATCACTGTTTCTGTCATGTCACAAATGACACTGTCAATATGCAAGTAATAACTTTTTTATTTGTAATGTGATTACATTTTATGAGCTATTTTTTATAACACCATTGTCTTTCATCAATTAAATAAATTGTTGTATTTCATTATCAATTTTGCCATTATTATTCATGCTTGTCGTTGGGTTGTCAAGTGGTTAAGCATATATACTGTAGATACAGATAGCCACAACTTTGTCACTGCATAGTACAGGTAGTACTGTAAACAACGAAATGCAGTTTAGCATCTACCAGAGTGCAAATGTTAGTGTAAATAAATGAGTGCAAATATTGGATTTGGGATAAATAACTAGTGGATATAGAAAAAACTCCCCCCATCCCTTTAAAATAATTACATATGGTTGCTTTGCAGTCTAAAATGAAGTAAATGTATTTACTGTAAGTATGTAAAATTTTTAACATCCAAGTGAAAGATACTGTATAACCATCATGTTAGAAAAAAAAACAACAAAAAAATAATACAAATAAACAATCACTGATCACCCCCTCCTAAAATGACTTGTAAACTCAATCAGGTGAAGCTAATCACACAAAGCTTTGCACATCTAGACGTTGAAACATTTGCCCACTCTTATTTGCAGTTGAGATAAATTTGATGGTGACCGCTTGTGGACTGCAGTCTTCAAGTCATTCCACAGCTGTGGTACTTTGGGTCATTGTCATGTTGGAAGGTAAAGCTTCTTCCCATTGATAACTTTCTGGCAGAGGGCAGCAGATTTTCCTCAAAAATTTAAGGGTATTTTGCCCAACCATTTTACTTCTATCCAGAAAAGTGCTCCAATCCTTGCAAAGAAACACCCCCATAACAAGACATAACCACCTCCAGGCTTTTCTGCAGGAATGGAGTTATGCTGATTGTAAGCTGCATAAGATTTCCTCAGACATATCACTTGGTGTTGTGGCCAAATAATTAAATTTTAGTCTTATCTGCCCAATCGTGACTGAATGTGACCTTTCTTAAGAAGTGACTTTTTCCTTGCAACCTTCCAATACAAGCCACATTTGTGGAGAATTTGTTATTTGATACTGTTGTCACATGCACACAATGGCTACACTTTGCCATAAATTCCTACAACTGCTTCAGAGTTGCTGTAGGCCTCATTGTAGCCTCTCTAATCAGTTTCATTCTGGCTCTTTTATCCAGTTTGGAGCAACAGCCTGATCCATGGAGGGTGTGTGTTGTACCAAATACCTTCCATTTTTTAATAATAGACTTCACTGTGCTTCTAGGCAATTAAAAACTAGGAACTATTTTTAAAAAATTTGTATCCATCTTCTGACTTGTGCCTATGCACAACTGTATTATGGAGATCTTTTGAGAGTGTCTTGTCACCCATAGTTAATTGTTTGCTTCAGTTGCACTACCAGGGAAATCCTCCAGCTTTTCATGCTGAGCTAAATAAAAAAAAAATGTGTTTCATGTTCTACTTAGATGTTAAAAAATTACATTGAGTAAATATATAGAATAAAACAAAAACTATGTCTTCATTTCCGGCTGCAAAGTAACAAAATTTTATTATTTTAAAGGAGCTGAATCTTTTTATACATAGTGTATATTAAAAGTCTGGGTGTGTATATATATACACACACACACACACACACACACACACACACACACACACACACACACACACACACACACACACACACACACACACACACACACACACACACACACACACACACACAGTAGAACCTTGGATTACGAGCATAATTCATTCTGGAAGTGGGCTGGCTTGTGTTCCAAAATACTCGTAAACCAAATCACCATTTCCCATAAGAAATAATGAAGCCTCAAATTATTTGTTCCACAGCCTCAAAAAATAAATACATAAAAATAATTAATACAATCTATAAAATGAAAATAAAACAAATGAATCTGCATTTACCTTTAAAAAAAGTACAAATAAATCCAGACAGATAATTATTTCCGTTGATGCGTGCAGGCGCCGTGTGTGTGTGTGTGTGTGTGTGTGTGTGTGTGTGTGTGTGTGTGTGTGTGTGTGTGTGGAATTAGCCCCTTCCCTCGCCTTGTTTTACACAGTAACACTCCTCCTCCCTCTCCCCACCTAGCTTTTTAAATTTCACAACAAACCCACACACACAACGGGAACAGCATTTTAACAGGAAAAAAAGAAACCTCTGTGAGACTGGCGTGAGCCCATACTATCGGAATCACTTTTTAAGTTTCACAACAAACACATAAACACAGCGGAAACACCATTTTAACAGGAGAAAAAGAAATCTCTCTAACACTGGCGTGAGCAGACTAAGGGAATCACTGCTGTAAAGTAAAAAAAATAATAAAAACAAAACAAATGAACCAGCACCTTACCTTTGAAAAGAATCATGACAGAGCAGAGTTTCTGTGTGTCTGTGAAGCCGGGGAGGGGGTGAAAAGGCGAGAGAGCGTCTGTGCGTGTGTCAGGGTGTGTGTGTCTGTGTCAAATTACAAACGCACACGGATAAGAGATGCTGAAAGAGAGAGGGAGATGTTGATTATACAAGTAAGAGACGAGTAGAGTTTCTGTGTGTTTGCGAAGACGTCGGGGGGGGGGGGGTTGAAAGGGTGAGAATGTTTGTCGGTGTCAAATTACGCGCACGCACACACATAGGAGACGGTGAAAGAGTGAAGGAGATGTTGATTATGCAAGTAAGAGACGAGCACTAAGTCCTAGCAGGGGAGACGATTACACACAATTCCGCAGCGCAAGAGTGACGCTCGGTGTCAAAATAATAGTCGCATGCGTGATACATGATACTCGGCACTCGTAAACTAATACTTGCTCGGTTTCCGATTAAAATTTTATTAAAAATCTTTGCTCGGTTTGCAGAACGTTTGAAACATTGGGTGGTCCTCCAGAATTGTTCGGTAGTCCTTGGTAGTGACGTGCCCATCTAGCACAAGTATTAGGCCTAGAGAATGCCATGATATTGCAGGCCAAACCATTACATGCTTCACTCTGGGCATGCAACAGTCTGGCTTCTTTGGGGCTTCTCCACACCATGTCTCTCCTGGATGTGGGAAAGACAGTGAAGATAGACTTATCATAGAACAATATATGTTTCATATATAACAGCTCTGTCTCCTCATTTTTTCCTGTTCCTCTTTTATGTCACATGACCCAACATGTCATCAGGATTCCCTCGCGCCGCAGCCACACATGCCCGTGAGAGCTTAACCCCGAAACCAAAACACAGTCTTTTGGAACAAAATAATCCATATCGGGCTCGGTTTATACGGCCCGGTGGTTTTATTTTTATTTACCGGCTTAATACAGCCTATATAAACAACCCCATTATGTGGCTGTGCTACAAAGTGAAGCATGCTAAAGCATGGCAGTTCAGCCATGATGTGCAATTTTATACTGTATGTGGCAAAGTGCAAACAGTATTAATTGTGCAAAAACTTAAAAAATTATGCAATGACCAGCATGAAAGTGAAAAGAAATTCAGTCTGTGTGTAATGGCAAAGTATGCAATAATTAGAGTAACTGAGCAGACCCAGAAGCTAACAGATGAGAGTTACGTGTGTAACACCATGTTGTAAATAGCACCTCATGACTCAATTAATTGACAACTATTAGTCTGGAAAGCGTTACAAAGCCATTTCTAAGGCTTAAAGACTTCAGAAAACAACGAATCACCCAGGAGCTCATAAAAGAACTGCAGGCCTCACTTCCCTCAGTTAAGATCAGGGCTCATGATTCAACAGCAAGTGCATGGGAGAGTTATAAGGGGAAAGCCACTGCTTGTCAAACACAAATGCTTGTCTCACATGTACAAAATCAAATGTTCTGTCGACTGATGAGACAAAACTTTAACTTTTTGGAAGGTCTGTATCCCTTTACATCTGGCTTAAAACTACCAGCATTTAAAAAAAAGGACATCACACCTACAGTCAAACATGTTGGTGGTAGTGTGATGGTCTGGGATGGTCTGAGAACTAACTGATGAACTAATTGAACTAATTAATTCTGCGCTCTACCAAAAAATCCTGAAGAAGAATGTCCAGCCATCAGCCATGAAGCTCAAGTTCACTTGGGTTAGACAATGATCCAAAACACACCAGCAAGTCCACCTCTGAATGGTTAAAAAAAAAAAAGAATGTTTTATAGTGGCCTATTCAAAGTCCGGACTTAAATAGATTAAACTATTAATCTTAACGAAAACTCAATGTGACTCAATTACAATGATTCTTTATAGAAGAGTAGTCCAAAATTCATGCACAGAAATGTGAAAGACTCATGGCAGCTATCGCAACTGCTTGTTGCCACCAACAACAGCACATTGTGCTGCACATTGTGCTGTTGTTAGGTTTTGGGGCAATTACTTTTTCACATAGGGCCAGGCAGGGTTGTACAGCTTTTTCCCTTAATAAATGAAATCTTAATTTAAAAACTGCATTTTGTAATTACTTGGGTTATTGGGTTGTTTAATTAAGTTTGCATGTTCTCCCTGTGCTTGGTGGGTTTCCTCCGGGCAGTCTGGTTTCCTCCCACATGCAGATTAGGGCGTTTATTGGCGTTTCAGTTATTGTGTGAATGAATGTGTGTGTGTGTATGTGTGTATGCCCTGTGGTAGATTGCCACTCAATTCATGGTGTACCCCGTCTCATGCCCTAAGTCTCCTCTGGGATAAACTCCAGGCCCCCTGCGACCCTGTATACAGGATGTCACGGCGTGCGCCTGTGATAAGCATGCACCTCAACCTGATATCGTTCCTCGCTCACTATGTAGGCCAGATTGGTGATGATTAATGTTAATGGACCTTGGGCTTGCTCTGCATTATTAAAGCGAAGTGCAGAGTTTAGTCTGGGGTCTGGAAACAACACAAGGAGTCGTGCAGTGGAGTATTAGAGAGTGGCAAGTGAGCGGGCGATGTTACGAGCCCCAGAGACTTTAAAGAGGAGAGCAGAATACTGCCCTTTAAACTCCGCAAGAGGAAAGCGTGGGAAAGAACTGCTCGAGCTCCCACAGCACCTTCACTCCTGCACAGAGCCTGCGTTCGCATCCCCGCCACCGAAGAGTAAAAGGTCATTAGGAGGACTGCATTAGGGCCCCTGATCCCAGCTGGGACGGCCAGCCGCCCAACCGACGGCCGTCCTGGAGACACTTCCGTCTGTAGCCGCATCCAGAGAGATCTCTCCGGTCTTGACAGCTCGGCACTGCCACCGGACCTTCACGTGCACACCTTCACTTCTTTCCTCACCTTTTATCCCTCCCCCTCATTTTTAACCCTTTCCTATCCCATTTTTCCAAATGGAATTACCCTTATTCCCCTAATACCTTGCCTCGTGTCCGTGTATCTGTGGTGCCACCTGTGCACAAGGGTCGAACCCGTTACACAAGATATAGCAATATAGATGGTGAGTAAGTGAGTGAATCTGAATCATTTAAGTTTTACAAAAACGCAAATAAAAAAGAAATATTAGGAAGAGGACAAATACTTTTAAATGGCACTGTATTGAGTGCATAAATGAACATATTTTTCAGTATTTCCCTATTGCACATCCTTTTTTGATTGATCTTAGAATATATTCAAATATTTAGAGGCAATATTTTTTGATTTTCGTGAGGAGTAAGTCATGTTAAAAAGAACATTTTATGTGTAATGAAACTAGCATATATGAGTTTCACTTTTTGAATTAAATTACAAAAGAAAACCTTAAGAAAATGTGTGTGCTGCTTGCCTGGACTTTTTTAAAATATGGTTGCTAGGGGGCGGCTTGACAGCTTCAAAATGATCCT
The DNA here is from genome assembly GCA_011419295.1 of Clarias macrocephalus. Classification (NCBI taxonomy): domain Eukaryota; kingdom Metazoa; phylum Chordata; class Actinopteri; order Siluriformes; family Clariidae; genus Clarias; species Clarias macrocephalus. The sequence goes on from JAAGKR010001134.1 coordinate 23,721, forward strand.
GAGAGACTGAGTGATTGGTTGCCGGAGTAAAATGAGCCCACCCCCATGGGAACCAAAGTTCCTATGGAAATTACCATGCAGGGAATGCAACTGTGAGCACTTCCTATTTCAATGGGGAGTACCTTCACCATCATATGTCATTGGGGGCAAATTTGGGCACCTCTTGTGGGGAAAGATCTGACACAGCTTGCAAGCCTCTTCAAATTTGCTAAATTGTATATTACTACAAAATTCTTGTTCTGCGCTAGAATCCTTCAAAGTTGGTCTCAATGTTAAGTTAAGACTTTTTGGGTGGTAAATTGGGCCCAAAACATTTTTCTCTCACCTCTTAGAAAAGTCATAGCACCCCGTTCCTAAATAAGCCTCACAATTTGACATCACTTTCACAACAACTGTTACAGGACTAGTTACGCACCAAATTTTGTACGGAAGAAGAATAAAAAAAGAAAAAAAGGAGAAAAATGAGCCTGCAAGATAATACAAGTGGTGCTTCGCAAGGACCATTAATAAACCTTTTTACGATATTCCAGTTTTTCGAGATGCCCTATATACTTATGCACTGGTAAGTCTGTGTCGCTCTGCAATTACATTGTCAAGCCGCTAGCTGGCTCTAATGTGCCTCTTTTTCACTCTGTTTTGAAATTCAAACTTCACCAGACAATATTCTCTCAAACAAAACTGCAATAAATAAGGATTTCTGCACTTTTCTGTCTTTTTTTTTAAAGAAACATGGCAATATTATATTTTTTACATTCCATTTAGAAAATTTTAATAAATATTGGCATGTCTATTTTATGCGATTTGTGATATCATGAAATAAGAAACTTTAAATATCCAGGAAATATCAAACACATTTACAGCATCCCAAAGGTAACACTGTTTAAAAAGCAAAACCCAAATTATATCCATGTTTCTATCAGACTTAATGATAACCTGCATGCTATTATTATTATTATTATTATTATTATTATTATTATTGTTATTATTATTATTATTATTATTATTATTATTATTATTATTATCTACATACCACTGAAACAGAGTCCATACCATGAATAATTCGGATACCTAATTTGCTCCAACCCTGTTTATGAATCTGCTCTAACCTAGTTGATGACTGTACTCTGACCTCATACTGACTAGCACTAGCAAAACTGGCTGCTTTCACTACATGTTGGTCTTCAGGCATTCCATTGAAAGAGCTTTGTTCATCTTCATGTGAGCCAAAGATGGCCTTTACTTATTTGCCCGTGATGCCTAGCCACAATGTGAGTACCTTTCTGATTGAAAACACGTGCTGAGTTTCTCTGAACTTGTTCATCTCCCATAACTCAGTCTTTCCCAGTGTATAGAATCACCTCCATTTCCAGTTATCGGTTGCAGTCGACTCGCCAAAACCTGACACTAAGTCCTGTGTGTGAAACCAGTCAGCAAACATTGAACAACCGTTATTACACTCTTGCTCTATTTTTGCTGCATCTCCTCCATTACTTGTATTCCACCTAAACGTCTATTAAAAGGTTTTAAATCACCCTCTGCTGTGTCCTGTTTTGACAGACTTACTTAGTTGGGCTTGACAGTGTACAGTACCTCACCTGACCTTTGGCTACTGGTGACAGCAACCAGACTGACTTCAACACCTGAGCACCCCTATCTACACTGCAGCCCTTAGGGACCAAAGGTGTGTGTGTGTGTGTGTGTGTGTGTGTGTGTGTGTGTGTGTGTGTGTGTGTGTGTGTGTGTGTGTGTGTGTGTGTGTGTGTGTGTGCGTGTGTGTGTGTGCGTGTGTGTGTGCACTTTTTCTGCACATTATAAAATAAAATTAAGGTTTAAAAATAAAATAAGGTTTCCCTAGAACCTGGTGAGATGTAGTGTCCCAGCCAAATGTTTACACTGGTAGAGACAGACTGGAACCAGGGTCCTAATGTACCCCAGTAGGGCATCTGCTCTAGACGAGCATTCAACAGCAGATGCTACAGCAACTCACCCAGAGACTGCAGGTGAACAAAGCTGAGTTAACATGCTTGCAACCACCACAGGGATACCCAACACCTGCTGAGTAAACTTGCGCCCCACAACGGCCTCGAAGGGTAAAAAAGCAGACATAAACCAGGCAGAGATGGTGAAAGATAGCATCCTTCAAATCAGCATGGCTACCCAAAACAGAAGGTGAGGCTAAGTAAGATGAAAGTTTTGCCCAGCTATGGCAGAAGGACTATCGCTTATTGCTGCGACCAGGATGGTGAAGAAGAGGATGGTGAGCACCCCAGAGACTCCTTCTGTTTCCTTGTGTAAAACGGGCTGCTTTATTATCACAAGAGAGCAGGAGACGAGAGCAGCGTGATCTGCTAGTGGTGCCACAAGGGAAGGTGGACACCATCATGCACCTGGGCTCGCTCTCATCCCCACGGCGGATATCTTGGGGTCAAGGACACAGTCAAAAAGAACCTTTGTTTTTCCTGCAGACTCTGAGAACTTTGGAAACTTTCCACTTAGGAGAACGTTGCAGAGCAAGAGCCAGCACATACACTTCACTGCATCCTCGGCTCACTCGCCCTCTGCATCACTCAGTTCAGCTCGACAGCCTGCCTCAACCTGACTGCATCCAAACTGACTTCACCGCCCCGAGCACCCTTCCTCTACACTGCACCCTGAGGTGTAAAATTAAAATTCAAAAAGCATATAAAAAAAACTAATTAGTTACAAAGTCACAGAATAAAATATAGAAACATGCAATAATTTAAGTCTAAGAGTGTTAAAATGAAGCCATTTCTACTTATATGTTTTCCTGTCCTACTTGCGTCTGGTTAATGTGTGTGCATAGTGTGTTCTAATTTCATCCTGCTTTATTTGTGTCTTTATGAAATTTTAATGAAAATTATTTTAAAGAAGTAAGGACCCGCTTTTCATATTTAAATGAATATATGAGCATTTTATGAGTGATGAATTGTGATACACAGCACACCTGTAGCTAGATGTAGCCCATGGCCAGAACATTAAAACCTTGTCCAGTTGTTTAGCGATTACAGTGTTAGATCCACTTACTGTGGTCATGTGGTCATCATTTACTTAATCAAAAGTAGAAGTCATCCATTTCCAGTTCTCTTTGATTAGTAGTACAAAAGAACTTTCATTCAAATTTACGTAAGTATCAAATATACTGAGCTTGCATTAGCTCACAGTAGTCTTTACGTAAAAGACTCTCTCACTCTCTGTCACTCTGCGTCCCGACTGTGAAAGCGCTGTTTAGTCGCCGTCTACACCCGCCTCCATTTCTGATTTAAACACCTGGTACATGATTACGAAATGCAATTATAGAATAAATATACAGAATAATCACCAGGTTATTGCTTCGATTACTTCCCATCACTTTGGTTAGGTAACGTAACACTATGTAGAAATGTAGTGAAGTAAAAATTCCTCTTTTTCAACTCAGTTGCCATGTCTTTAGCCAAGTGATACTGTAGGTGATGCTGTTTATGTTTTTGTGCCACTGGGAACTTAACGGTCATGGCAAAGGGCCGTAAAATGTCTGAGTTATGAACATTTGTATGGTCTGGTGGCTGGTATTTTCAGATGTGGTTCCCTTGTCCTTAATGACTAATTTGTACTGTAGTTTGTGTTAATGCTTGAGGTGTTGTAGAAATGTAAACGTGTGACTGCAGTATGATTGGAGTGCATGACAAATACATGCAAGTGAATCACCATCATTATAAATAAGATTGCATGTATATATGATTAAACGTTGTTATCTAATGTGCTAATGTTTTGAGTTGTCATATGTCCCAGCTTACTATAGGAGATGTATTGGGTAAAGCTGAATATGTCTAAGACTTCAAAGCAGGGCGAGCTGCAGCTCGACAAGAACGAAGACGTTTTAAGAAGATGCGCGAAACAACCATTCTTCCAGACATCACTGCAACATCTGCGTAGAAAGAATCAGTTGACATTTGCAAGGTTAATGCTAGCAGCAAAGTTCTTCACACCTAAGATACAGTATATTGGACGGTGTAATGTTTAACAGTTAGTGAGACACAAGACAAGAATATTTTTTCTGCTGATTATGTTAAATAGATTTAGAGGAAGTAGAGAGCAGCTTAGTACCTTATAAGGCAAGAACCTGCTAAATGGTTAGTAGGGTAAGGCTGATAGAACATGAGTCACAGGACCAGGGTAGAAAAGAGTTCTGTTGTACTTCGATAATGTTCTTAGGCAGGGTTACCATGCATTGTTAATTTAAGTTCGGCGGTGTGTTCTTTTATTATCCTTTGAACCCTTTGCTTAGTTCTACTTATTTACCATATATTGCTTTTCTTTACCTAAGTTGTAATTAGTTGCAATAAAAAAATATTAAAAGGACTGCCTCCCATTGTGAGATTGGTACCCCCCCAGTACTGTGAGTTTTTTGAGTTCGGGAACAGACGGTCCCGGGGACTACATTGCCAAGGACACTTCCGAGGTGAGTCTTGCGCTGACCTTTACAGAGTTCGACACCGGTAATGTTTCGTCCTTTGCAGATAGATACAGTATTTCCTGTTTGAGTGTGTTCCCAGGGAATGTTTATCAAACGCAACACGATAACGTGCAGCCCTAGCTAAACCTTCCTATATGCCCACTACGCATGCTGTATACTGTAGGGCCCTACAAAAGAAACTATTTTCTCCCCTTTTGTCAAAGTGACTGTCAGTGGACAAATTCTGAGAAGTAAAATATAAGGAAACATACAGTAGAAGAATTTTCAAAGAACACTGCTAGTATATTGTTTGTTTATATATATTGTTAGTCCAATAAATATTAATAAATATTATCCCCTCATTCTGCTCTTTATCAGTCTGTTTATTCACTGAGAGATGGCCCAACCTTTTTATAGTACGGAAGATTGTAAAAGGAGCACTGGATGGCAGGTGTTACTGTGTGTGAGTACAAAATTCCGCACAGAATACACAGGAGGGTGAAACCCGGGATGGTGATGTTTTGTAGTTGATTTGGGCAGCACGCTTGGCTGCAATTGCTGGTTTCATTATGTCAACGCCTGCTGCAAACCAATCAGTCCCGGATGTAATTCTATTGCTCTACAGCTGTGCCAATAGGGTGTGCACTGGGTTTTGCTTCACTGATACTGTTACGGAAGCTCTCACAGGTCTCAAACAATTAAGTTATATTCATCTTGGATTGCGATTTGTATTGAATTATTGGCCTTAAGTTGGATCTTACTGATAATAAAGGAGTAATCTAAGTCACATTGGGCACTGTGAAGGCTATGTGTTTCAGGAACATCCTTGATGCCAGTGGTGTGATCCTGGGTGTCACCAAACAATTTTGTGTATGCGTTTGTTTGAGAAAAATGTGTTGGTTATGCACTGGAGTGCAATGGGTAAAAGCTCTAACAGTCATTGCCTGTTTTGTTCATCGTATCAATGCCAAACTTGTGATCAGCTTTGATGTATGCGTTGAAACCCCCTATAGCCAGTAAAGAAGGTTTTAATAGAGGGGAGTTTGGTTTCAACCTCAGTCAAAAAGAAAACACCTTTCTCTTCTGGTGTTGATAGTGTGGGAGTATAGATACTTAGGATGTTCACAGGTTCTGAGGACCTTTGATGGCAGTTGGTGAGAATGCAAGCAGTTTCATCATGAGAGAGTGTCTCACTTCAAATCCACTGCCATGCACCTGCTGCTTCTCTGGTTCTTTTCCCTGCCAGAAGTTGTTCTTTTCCTTTTCTTTGATGCAGCCATTTGATGGTTAAGGCTCCTTCAGAGCAGCTTTCCTTGTATCATCTGTTTTTTGAATTGTCACATAGACCAGTCGTTGCGACAATCCAACTAGCAAATTGTACAACAGTCATGCATGACGGAAGAGCGGAAACTTGGGCCATGCAAAAACAAATATTTTTAAGAAAAAGAGAAAAATCAAGATATTATAAATTGTAGCAGGGAAAAGTCCAAACAAACGGACAATTATGATTTATACTGTACATTTTTTCCCTTACATTCATTACATTTACTAAGATGTGGGAACAAAATTGTATAGCAATAAATTTAGTATTTAAATATTTATAATTTTTTTTTCCCAAAGTGTGTATAAATTTTGAAGGTGTGAAATTGTGTTTATTAAATAGATTTCAACTGCACACTCATATTCATACTCATAAAACGCATATTAAAAGATTTACAGCGCCATCTATTACATATTGAGATGAACTAATGATTATTTTGAGGTCGATTTTTTAATAATATAAGGGTTTTCTATTTAAGTTTTAAAGCAGCATACAGTATCTCCTCCTGATTGTGGTGCATCAAAGCCTGTAGTGTATGTTACCTCAATCTCGGACAAATACACCTGTGAATAACCCCATTAAAATTCCCTCAGTTTTTTTGTGATGCGTGCACAAACCAACAGACAGTCAGACAAAAATTCCAAACATCAAGAAATTTTCTTGATGTGTTCTAGTACTCATTTTACATCCCCCAAAATATGTTTTTGCAAATATCTTCAATGTACAGACACGCCAACTATACAGTTTTATATGTAAATGTTATAAATGTTAATATTTATTAAAATATGTAAATATTGATATATTGCCAAAAGTATTCACTCACCCATCCAAACCGTTCAATTCAAGTGTTCCAATCACTTCCATGGTTACAGGTGTATAAAATCAAGCACCTCCAGTAGGCATGCAGACCGCTTCAAACATTTGTGAAAGAACGGGTCGCTCTCAGGAGTTCAGTAAATTCCAACATGGTACAGTGATATGATGCAACCTGTGCAAGTCCAGTCGTGAAATTTTCTCGCTACTAAATATTCCACAGTCACCTGTTAGTGGTATTATAACAAACGTAAAATCACAGAGTGGGGTCAGCGGATGCAGAGTCAATACTACAGACCTCCAAACTTCATGTGGACTTCGGACTAGCTTAAAAACAGTATGTAGAGTGCTTCATGGAATAGGTTTCCATGGCTGAGCAGCTGCATCCAAGCCTTACATCACCAATTATATACATCGGATACCACAGTCGTAGCCACAGACTTTATTTTTGCCTATATCCTCACCCAGTGATTTTTAAAAAAAAATGTGTTAACCAATACCAATGATTTAAAAGCACTGCATTATTATAAAATCAATGTACTGTAGTTTTAATCATATTTCAACATACATTTTGTCCACTAGGTGTCAGCATTGTTAAATGCAGGAAGAGCAGACTGTGGCAAGTAAGCCTGTACTGTAAGCCTGTACTGTACTGTAAGCCTGTAACAAGGACAATGTCTGCAGATAGGATTTAGGTTGAATTAATGAAATGTTCGCATTTTAATGTAAAATTAAATCGTAAATATTAGACAACCAGCAGCACAGTGAGATTGGAACCTGTCTGCTACTTTACATTTATCAGCAGGCTGTGGCATCATCACTCTGTGGTAACTTCTGGCCCACATTCGTGCAGTGTCATGCATGCTAAAATGAAATATGTGTCAGTGTGTGGCCTTGCTGCTGGCTTTTTTTCATCAGAGGAAAACTGCTATTGTTAACATAATTGAATTCCCACCGAAGGAATAAGGATTAGCATTATTTTAAAATTATAACTAAACTACAAAAAATACTTCTACTTCAGTATGGCTTTGCAACAGTTTCTGTTAGTATTATTATTTTCTTTACTTTTCACAATAATACATGACAGTATAAAATATCATGGTTTGATTTAATGAAGATTATATTAATGACTATACTTTATAGCGTTTATATCTGCAATAGTTTCATTGTTTGTTGTGTATTTGTATGTGTGTATGTGTGTGTGTCCTTGACTTAAAGACTCTTTACTTGGATCTATTATATTGTTTAACTTGTTTCACATTATATATTTTTCTCATGTTTGTATATTAGAATTTGAGCTGTGATACAACATTGGGCTCACAGCATTGGTCCGATATGGACAGCCCACATGGTTCGCACAGTGGTGTAACATTGAATTAAAGTTTAAACCCTAAATGGCCTAATTATGGCTGCCCACATCAAGTCAGTCCTGACCCATTTAATGCTGCAATTTCTGGTGAATCCCCCCCAGGCAGGCCAGTGAAGGATACATAAGCTGGATAGTAAATAAACACTACGTCTACCCTGGTTAACTTTGCAGATTCTCTACTATAATTCCATAACTCCATACTGAAATAGGGGATATACAGTTACAGTATAATAAATACAAAATATGTGCCTAAGACACAATTCTTTCATTATCGCAATATGCAGTTCCTCCATAACCCAATTTGTCACCACTGTCCTATTTGAATTATAAATATTTACTGATGTCTAAATGTCTAGTTCTGTAAGCTCCATGTTTCTTTTTTTTTTTTTTTTCAACCTCCAGGCCCCAACCTCCAACAGCCAAATGTAAGATAAACAGCCTCTGCTTTGCTATGTTAAACCTATAATGTCATTTTTGACAAATTTCTGAAAAATTTCTACATATTATGTTATATGTAGTGGTCATAAGTGTGTTCCAGGACATGAGAGCTTAGTGAGCTGGTACAGTCAGCTCTGAAGTCAGAAGTGAAGAAGTGATACTGTATGATATCTGACCGTCCCTCTTTTTTTATTTTTTTTAATTTTTAATTTTTTTTTAAGTTTTACACTTCTTCATATGCGTTCTGTCATAATTTTGATGTCTTGGGTATTAATATACAAGGTTGAACAAAATACAAATAAAGAAAAACAATTAAATAAGAAGGTGTGTGCAAACTTTTATATAAAAGCTTTTCTAATAAATAAATATCTCACAGTGTGAGCCTTAAAGTGCCATCCAGTATTAACACACTGTAACCAAATGAACTGCATTATACAATATACTGGTGAATTCCCATTGTCTAATTTTACATTTATTTGAAGAACTGCTTGGAAAATGTCTACTGCATTAGAATCCACAGCACAAATGTCATGCATAGCTGCTTTACCAATATGGTTTGTGACCAGAGGATGTAAATGCCTTACCGCAAGGAAAAAGATAGTCATTTAAAGCTCTTGCTTTCATTTTACGTTGAAGCATACTAAGTAACTTAACAGCACAGAATGAACACTCTGTAGACGCAGATGTAAATCCACCATGTATATTAGGGTGGAAGTGTGAAACTTGTAAAAGCACAAGAACACACAGATCATTGTTTTAATCATCTTTAAACATCTTGAAGCCACATTGTGACTCTTCTTTTAAAGACAGTTCAACACTGCCAATCAAGCTGCAACGTCTGACTTCTTGAGTCATGCTTTTGAATCTTGCGTCAAGTGAGTGAAGATTTGTGCAGTAGCTTTGACGAGTGGTCTATAGTAACAAATGGTTAGTTGCTTTCTAAGGAGATCTCTTGAATTGTTGAAGTAGTTATAAATAGATCGATTATATCCAGCTGTACTGTATTGAATGGAAACTTTCTTTTAGATCACATTTTGTTACTTTTTCTTCCTGAGGTTTCAACATAACGCCTGTCCCTAATCTATCCTCTTGAGAGAAGTGGTAAAGTGAAACCATCCACAATTCCTCTCAGCGAGGGGCCAGGTGAATTTGTAAAGGGTTCATGAAACCTTTGTCTGCGTGCAGTGACTTTCCTGCCTATACACAAGAAAACCACAGAGATTGAAAAGGCATCCATTTACAGACCTATCTGTAAACCTTCGGAGAAAAATACACATCACTGTTCGTACAGGTGTGAACCACATGCAGACATTCATATAATCATAACAGTGAACTTCACACTTCTGCACTTTAAAACAAAAACCTGAACAAACTGCAATTTCCTTTGTTCATGGGGTGGTACTATCAAGGGGAGATGTGTGTGTGTCTTTAGTATATAGCTTTTCTTTTGAAACCTAGGAAGATGCATGATGTGTTTCTTGCGTTAGCTTTCAGATGACGTCTAATATGCAGTTTAATTGGCTTGACTTTGATATGGAATGTCATAGAGATATACAAAGCAACTGAGACAAAACAACAAATTTGCAAAAAGTCATTTTCTATCGAATGATATTTTTATCTGAAGCATAAAGGAAGCGAGTGGTTATCATTTCCTTTTTTTGTCCCAGTAATTTTACCACTTCAGTAATAATGTCATGGCAATGTGTAAAAGACTACAAATGTCTTTGTTATGTAACTATGACATCCATCAGGCTGAGTTAAAATGTCATGATGTTTTAATATTTGCCATTACTATTATTATTTGTATTGGAAAACCTACAAGGAAACATAAGCGTTCATGTTTTCAGTTCCTCATTAAGGATATGTATTTAAAAAAAAAAAAAGTTCACATGACAACTACCAACACCTGTTAGAGTCACCGTTCTGAATGATATGGTGTCAGTCTACAGAATCACTCCTTTAAATCCCTTGAGCCTGCAGTGAAAGCAGTGTCACTGATCTATTCTCGACTATGATCTCTTAAGAAAAGACTTCTATTCTCTGAACTCCTCACGCACTGCAGCACACATACATACTCATTTCCGTCTTTATATGAAGACGTTCTTTTTTTCACGAGAAAAGCAATCAATATTTGATGTGCTAGAATGCTATATCCTGCGTAAGTGGGTTTGACAGTAAGCCCTGCATGGGCTTAGAGATTTATTTGTTCACGCTTGAATCTACTAGCAACTTCAAAGAAATCTTTTTGGCTAGATAAAACTGCTCTAGACATTTCCCATCCAAAAGTTGTTGTTTGGGGGCTCATGAAGAAATAAAACACAGAAGCACACGTGTGCTATTTCCATGTAATGCTTAGGTGTACATGAAAATACACACAGAGTTTATGCAAGCATGCCTGAACAGGACGTGGTAAAGAGGTGTGAACAAAACATCCCGCTTGAGTCACACAGATCAGGTTAAAGGAAATCGATTTGCCATTTTACCTCTCCAGTTAGAATGAAATGTCAGAGGTTGGTAGGTATGACACTTAGTGTAGTTCATACTAATTCAATTCTATGTAATATATGCACTCATGGGTAACTTTAAATATTTTATAAGCTGGAGTTTATAAGCACTCCAAAAGCATCCCGTTAGAAGAAGAAAAGTAATTGAACTGTCCTGTTAGAATTGTAGGGTTATGGAGGAATTCTTAAAACTGAATACGGCTATTTAGGGTGAAATGCAGTGAAATGGCAGTAGATTAGTAGAATGTCTCAGGGCATCCGAGCACACTTGGAGAAGGTGCTACTTGCCTTCCTACATATTCAGCCAAATAAAAAAGAAGTACACCCTCCTTCGATTTTAATCGGCTATAACGCTTGATCCTGTATAGGTGGTCACAGGGAGCCTGGAGGCTATCCTGGGAGACTTCGAGAACACAGGGTACACTCTGGTGCCAATCCATCGCAGGGCACACACGTATATACGCACTCAAACACTACGGGCAATTTTGGAATGTCAATTAGTCTAATCTGCATGTCTTTGGACTGTGGGAGGAAACCGGAATACCCGGAGGAAACCCACAAAGCATGGGGAGAACATGCAAACTCCATGCACACAGAGATGGTATTCAAAGCCGGCCAGAAATCAAACACGGACCCTGGAGGTGCAAGGTGACAGCGCTAACCACTAAGCCACCGTGCCACAACTAGTATTTCGATTGTACTGTATATATATATATATATATATATATATATATATATATATATATATATATATTTTTTTTTTTTTTAAACAGGGTCCAAATAACGAGTACTTGGGCCTCACCAAACTCCAGACCTTAACCCCACTGAACATAACAGAAGCTGTGGTGGGGTCATTTAGCTCATCAGCCACAGGGATTTGAAATTTGAAATGCTTTTTCTGCTTTGCACACTTGTAAAAGAGTAGTTATTTGAAATACTGTAGCATTCATATCAGCCCAAACCAGTCTGGTTTAAGTATTTTACCCACAGTATGATCACTCACTGATTGGTTAATTGATTAGTTAGTTAGTTAGTTTATGCCCAATTCAATGTAAACCCTTGAGACTGTATTGCATGTGAAGGCCCCAGGAGGTCGGTGGTTTCTGAAATATACAAACCAGCCCGTCTGGCACCAACAACCACCATGCTCAATTTGACCGAGATGACATTTCCTCCTCATTCTTATATTTGATCTACACAGAAACCAAAAATCTTGAACTGTAACTGAATGACTATATAATTTGTGCTGCTGCCATATTGATTGTTCTTCAAATGAGTTCATAGACTCTTTAAAATGTATATACTGTACTCTTACACGCACTATTACAAGCTTCTATTACAGGTATCCAAATGTTCTCTACTGTATTTTATCCATGCAAACACCACTTATAGCACTTCTGCTTTAAGGTGCTTTAAGGGATGGCTTTTCAACAGTGTGCCATCCTTAATTTATCCATCACACCAGTTTAGACGATCCTGCCTTAGTAGCTTGACCAGGCGATGATGGATGGCAAGGCAGGTATGGCACTTTAGGGTGATGGTCATGCTGTGTTTGCATCACTAGGCAACCAGGAAACTGAAGATGATTATCAGCAGCTGACTTCCTTTCTTGCTCCAGCCAAACATGCTGTTCAACAAACACAAACTGGAAAGAAGTAAAAGGGCAATGCACAAGGCTGCATTTCCTTTTTTTTTTTATTGCTCACAGATTGCAATAATTTGTCATAGCTCTAGAAAATAGAGACAACACAAACCACTGTGGGTGAAATTTGTTATCCTTTTTGAGGATCCATATTAAAACGCAGTGCCTCCTGTATATATCTGGATAATGAAGTGCGGAAAATACTTGAGTAATAGTACTCCATTAATTGTGTATTATAATAAAGCATCATTTTGAAGTATTTATACTATGAGTATTAATTAAAATCGAATAAATATACAAACAGCACAACAGAGTTGTTGTTTAGGTTGTTTTTCCAAGACTACAGTAATCAAAGAGGTATCATCAATCTAAATATTCCTTTATGCTAGCAAACTTGTCCGACTATCTATAAACCCCTAAGCAAACTTTATAGAGACAAATAACGACACAGAAAGTTATGTAACTGGATAACTAGGCTGTGGTTTTTCCAACGACAGCATACCAGCAGAAAGCGATGCTCACAACTGCCTTGCTGCTATACTGTAGCTACTATAACGTCACAATAAACAATAGCATATTTTTTTTGCCAAACTAAAAAGCAGAGACATTTAGACGGACAGGTGTTTAATGCTAAACAGGGCCACATGGAACAAAAATTTTAACTTTAAACCATACAATCACATAATATACAGCATAACCTGTTGATTTATAGCAAACTACAGTCAAACAGAATGGAACCTCTTTCACTCCAGCCTCTCCGTCTCCGTCTCTTGGCTCTTTTTGCTGGCTACGCCTCAATGATTCTCTCTTTCACTCTAATCCCGTCTCCATCTCCGCATCTGACCTAATACTTCCACTCCACAAATTTGCTACTTGTATTATTAACATCTCACGGACATAAACAATAATAAACCCACCCCAAGTAATATTACAAGAATTAAAAACTGTTCGATTATTGCAACTGTTTATAAAAATCAACAACAACAACAAAAAACATGTAAACAACTAGTACAGGGTGACCGATGGGAGTCAGATGAAAAAAAAAAAACATTAGTCCATATTATTTCAAACTCAAGTCCATTTTAAACTAAAAAATATATTTATTTAACAAAAACAGAGGTCAAGACATGCCAATTGAGTTACTTATCCTCTTGAATTCAGCTTTCAATCCTTGCTTGATATTGTTCATCACTCAGGCCAACAGCTGTTGATCACTTCTTGTTGAATGGCATCCTTCAATTCAGACACAAGTCATTACTCTCCCATCACCACTTACCAGGTGTACTACAGTACCTGTGCTAAAAACCTCAGTCACCTGTACAGTACGTGTGTTATTCAAACATCTTGTGCTTTTTTTTTTTTTTTTTTTTAACCCATCAGGACAGCAGCCTATTTATTTTTCATGATATAAACTTTCATTTATTGTGAAACAATTGTGAATATCATAATTAACAAAATAAACTGCACAGTTAAAACTGTAACTATAACCGTGTTAGCCAGGGCACGTCATGAATAGGGTAAAAGGTCATCGTGTGACTTTATTTAGAGATAAATTATTTTTTATTGGTAAATGTTGTTTCTGATAAAGGCCACAGCTAGGCCTTTCCAAAAACAAACAAACAACAGAAACATAATGCCTTTTAACTCTCGCAGGTTTACACCTCACCCCACCCAAGGTTAACATGTCTCCTCGCTGTGCTGGTTTTCGCTCTTCAGACCTTCTTCTCTTTGTCTGTTTGTTGGCCATCTATTTTCTTTTACAATGCAAATCCAGCATGTTAGCATATGCCAAATTTAGCATTGCTCATGAGCTCCCATTAGGGTTGCCAGATCACATTAAAATAGGCATAGTTAAAAACCCATCATCTCTGATTTTAAAAAAAAACAAACAGGATAAATTATAGTAATACAAATCTATTATTTAATAATTATAATAAATTATTATATCAGTATTAAAACTCATACACAGTTACAGTATATAAGGCATACTGTATACTTTGTTTCAAAACACCAGCTTTTTTCATGTCTCAAATAAAAGACAGCTAGAGTGACATCAGGAGTTATTCTCCAAATTTGACAACAAGCTTTATTTAATTAAAACTGCAAACCTTCCCTTTAATATAATAGCTATCTGTGTGCATCTACATTTAATAATTCACTAAACTACAGTGTAGAATTTGAAGCTTCCTTTCTCACCCTGACACACCCTTCTCGCTAGAACAGTGTAAATCTGGACTCATCAGTCCTCATGACCTTTTTCATATTTTTCTAATGCCAATCTTTATGCTGCCTAGCAAATTAAAACCTTTAAAAAAACGAACAAGTGATTTTCTTATAACCACACAGGTGTTTAGTCCCATGAGTTCTCATGACATTGCGCATGTGGAAATCTTTTTACTTTCACTATTAAACATACAGTAGTTGTGATTTGTATTGTTGAACTTTTACAATGCAATATAGTATCTCAAGCATTTTGAGGTGGCAATTTTTTTTTTCAATTCTGAGCTGCTAATTGCAATTTTGGCTAATTTAATTTTGTTTTTCATTCCTAAACTATAATTGACAGCAAACATTTTTTCCCCCACTTTTTATTAAATTGAAAATTCAGTTGTGATGTGCATAATAAAACACAGACTATTAAATATGTTGGAATTTTTTCCTCAAACTGGACATGATTACAGGACTTTCTCTCACAAAAAATGTTAGAGGTGTCTGGATAGAGATCACTCTCACCATCGTTGTCTATACCACTTTATCCTGTATACAGGGTCGCAGGGATCCTGGATCCTATCCCAGGAGACTTGGGGCATGAGGTGGGGTACACCCTGGATGGGGAACGCACACAGAGGATAGCACTATCAATGTAAGAGTGCAAGGATGACACATCCAACTGACTCCTAAGACTAGGCCAAAATTCTAACACTTTTTTGTTTTTGGAGCCCATGGATGTAAATTTGAATCAGATCCGAACAGCCAATCTTCAGTCAGTTCTGATTTTTTGAGTGACCAATTGGTGCATTTTTAGTTTTAATAATACATTAAACAGTTCTTAACTGATGCTCATCCATGGCCGTGGGGCATAAAAGCCAGCCCGTCTAGCCTGATCCTACAGAAAAGCCAATGCAGCACAAATAATTAAAATAAATAAATAAAATAAATGATTCAAGGTTCCGCTGCCAGTGTCCAGTGAACCCTAAATCTAGCTGGTTAAAATGGGTTCTCAATCTTCTGAATATTGATAGTTATCCACAATTTGAGAGTTTTGTGAGTTCAAAAAAATCGCACACAGTTAACCAAAAATTCTTATAAAAATATTTA
The DNA here is from genome assembly GCA_011419295.1 of Clarias macrocephalus. Classification (NCBI taxonomy): domain Eukaryota; kingdom Metazoa; phylum Chordata; class Actinopteri; order Siluriformes; family Clariidae; genus Clarias; species Clarias macrocephalus. The sequence continues at coordinate 39,579 of JAAGKR010001134.1, forward strand.
CATTATTTAAATATAATTTTATTCTACAAATTGACATATTTCATCGCTTTCTTCATACATACTGCAGCCTGTGACATTTAAATGAATGAAAAGAAAAGCCCCAAAAGCTGTAAAACTATCTGAAGAAAAAAAGTTATTTTCCCAGGACATGGAAAATGTTTGGTATCATTTTCACTTTTAGAAAAAGGTCAAAATAATAACGAGTCATACCATTACATTTTCCTAGGAATCTATACAATTATACTATATACATATACATATACATAAGTCAACGGCCAGGTTTGCCGTCATATTCTGTGAATTACTCATTAAATTAGATCTCATTTGTCTCTTTTACATGAATTCTATCTAATTGGAAACAGTATGTTGGAGAAACTTTTTTCAAATTTGCAAAGAAATGAAGCAGTCAGGCAAAATGGCACAAATGCTTTGGAAAAAAAAAACAGTTTTAGATAAAGTAATATAACTTAGTTTTTCAATAAAAACATGACAATAACTTTAGTTCAAAATAGGTTTCATGACCTGAATACATTTAAAAGTACAGTAGGAGCTTTTTGACCGTTTGAACTTTTGATCCTTTAGCTTTTTTCACTTTCATTTGAGAACAGTCTTGACTGAACACTTCAATTTTTAATTAATACAAATTAACACATGATTTATATTTTTTACATAAGCATATATTCTCTGGATCTTTCCACCTAAACCATACCAGTCACATTTGTTTCATATTTCAAAAGCCAGTGGCTGTTTAACACCAGATTATTTTTCACCCCTCATAAATCTGGGCTCATCAGTCCTCATAACCATCAAATGTTAAAATGACCTAAAAATTTTGCCTAAACAATTTGAGGTAATTGTTTTCTTTTCATCTATATATTTTTTTGTACCTTTGTATCTAATTAGATGAAAAGAAAAAACTACCTCAAACTTGTTAAGCCACATTTATAGCTAGCAGACAATAAAAACAAATATGTTCTTTTCAAATTAGACAATGAAACAAACTTGAAGTACTTCATAATACATGTAGTTAATGTATATCAGGTCATCTTCACATATATTATAAAAAATGTCAGGAGACAAAAACTTGATGCTTAGCACAACGCTAATGCTTAGCACAATCAGCACCCACCAATATTTATTGTGCATAAGCTGATTTATGAATCATAGCAGATATCTTCCTCAAAGATTATGCTGACTGCCAACGTTAACGTCTATTTCTGAGTTTCGGGAATTGAAAATAATGCAAATATTTTCATGGAACAAGTGAAAGAAAAAACAAAATGCAGATGTAGCTCGTATGCATATACTGTTCTTGACTTGTTAAAATTATATAAAATATTATTACAAGACACATGAAATTACCATGTAACAGGACTAGTTTATGGAAACACAATGGATACAAATTTTCAAAATGGTTTAAAACACAATGGAAAAATACATTAAAATTAAAAAACAAACAAACAAACAAACAAACAAACAAACAAAAAAGAAGCAGAATAAATATAAACAGAAAACACACACACAAAAAAAAACCCCCAGAAATGGCAGAGTCCCCAATAAGGAAAAAGAAATTCACCAAACATTGATGATGATTTTTTAAAAATTGAAAATTGTTTTGCTCAACCTAAAAAAAAAAGTCCATTCAGTACATGTTTTTATATTTATACTCGTATATGCAATTCTCTTGGGTTTATCTTCTAAAGCTTGGACAGGAAGCATGAGGTCAGACTAATATAGGTTATTTAAAATTGCATATAGTGGAAGTACAAGTTTACTACGTAGCTGTTTCTAAATTTCAGTTAGGGTACCATGTATGATTGATATGATATCCTGCCTGAAGCTAGAACCTTAAAGCTGTCACTCTACAGTAGGCAGGTGGAAGACTCTTAAATTAATAAATTTCATTAAATCACTGAATTTAAATATTGTGAATGACTGCAAGATCTAAAGATCTTATCGTAAATCTGTGGTAACCCAGTTCCTCTCTCACTCCCTCCCTCTCTCTCTGTCTCTCTCTCTCTCTGTCTCTCTCGATCTCGCTTGCTCTAGGTCTAATTCTGTGGTATTGCAGCTTCAGACACACAGTTTTGGTGTGAGTGCATTCATGAGCTGTTTTCGAGCAGGTTACATGCAGAGATGTAAGTTAGTGTTTATTGATTTTTATTGATCGCAGCAGTTTTGTTAAGCAGTCAACGTGCTTTAAGCTTTCTGTTAAATATGATTTTAATGCTTTCGCTAGAAATTAGAAACAAAAAATTGTGCAAAAAACTGATTATAGATTAATTCATTCACATTATACAATGTAATATTGTTAATGATGTTAGTATGATGGTAGTATGCACACAAGTTGCTATAACGATTTTTAATTGAATGTAAATGATTTATATACACACACACACAAACACACACACGTATACACGTGGGTGTTATTTAAACTTGCATCTTTACTTAGCCTGTTGCATGCAATCCGCCTACATTTTATCTCTGTCTGCAATTGTCTGTCTGGAATTCCCAAACTTAATTTTCTTTCATTGTAACACATACAACAAAATTATAATATTTTGTTTCTCATTGCTAAAAATGAGCTAAAAGTTATACTGTCATATTACTAAAAACATAATATAATATTAACATAATAATTATGCAGTTTTTTTTTGTGTCACATATGCAGTTGGAAACAATAAAATAGATGAAAAAACTAACCATATACCTACTCCCCCTGACTTTTGGACGTTTTTTCAATCTGATGCTGAGGCGAAAGGGCAACATATAATTCAACCTGGGGGAAATACCTCTTTTAGTCATTTAACAGCCTCAACAATTTCAGTTTTCATTTACTCTAAATTGGTCTGGTTCTGTGAAGATGATTTATTATTTAGAGATTTAGAAAATATGTGCCATCACATGACAAAAATCACACACCACTACACGGAATTAAATGCCGCTATATACATTGAACTCTATATGGCATTCAGGGAGAACGATTCACAATTTGCAAATTAACAGCTAATATAAAGAGAGAATAGTGTATATTATAAGATAAAAGAAAAAAAATATTTTACGACATTAGCAATGGCATCTCCAAACTCATTTCTGCAGCTTGCAGACAATGCCAGATCACGTTTTGAAATGAGGAAGTATGTCTGTTATCACACAGTTTCTAATTGACAATGAATGTAAAATATTACTATTAAATAAAGTGACAGGTTTCATGTGGCTGTGCAAAAAGACTACCTGCCATGACTGACCTTATTTCTTCCAATGTTGATTTTTTTTTTTTATCTTGCAGAAAATGGCTGTGGTCATTCAAGGCACAGAACTATTTGGTTCTGAAGAAATGAATGGCAGCTATGATTATAATTATAACGACACATTTTGTTGTGGAGTGGTGTGTGATCAGACAACAAGTATGCATTTTGAAGCCATCTTCATCCCCATTCTGTACTCTGTTGCGTTCGTGCTGGGCCTGATGGGTAACGGCCTGGTGCTATTCGTGCTGTGCCAGAAGAGGCGAACATGGAGTGTGACAGACGTCTTTGTCCTACACCTGAGCGTGGCCGACATTCTGTTACTCCTCACCTTTCCACTCTGGGCGGTGGATGCAGTGAGTGGATGGAGTTTTGGCATCGGTTTCTGCAAGCTCTCTGGAGCGCTGTTTAAGGTAGGAGTACTGTACTGTATACTGGGTTCAGTGTCCTTTCTAATACTTATTTATTTACACATTATTTTACACATACTGTATGTCTATAACCAAAACATTCTTTAATATAAATAGGAATTTTTATTTATATTGCTTTAAACAAAATCTTTGAACAAATAATAGCAATTAATCTTTGATTTTAGAGCTTCTTACAATTAGCAGAAACAAAACCTGACTCTTGGCTACCGCTAAGTTGAAAACAGAACTGAAAAAACAGTTATGAGTTTCATTTGTTGCAGGATGGTGTTGATGCTGTTTAAGATTGCTTTTTTTGTATATAGGTAAAACCTGTAAATTAAATATAAAACCATAGTTCCAACATGGTTTCTCCTGGAACTAGAAGTGTGTTTATGTCCTCACCATGTACAGTACTATTAGCAAACTAATCACTTTGTACTGTAATTACAATGATAACATAACGTGTAGTGTGTTAAAGGTCCCAGCTACATCACACGCATCCTCTGGACATTCTTGAAATCTCAAGTGGCCCAGAAGTCCTAGCAGTCTTACTGTATATTTACAGCTACAGTTATACAGCACACAAAAATTAAGTGAACACATAATCCTGGTTTGACTTGAATACCCCTCGTACAGTATATAAATCTAGCCTATGCTTTAAGTCAAACTGGATTACGTTTGAGAAGTATATACTCTACGGAACCTACTTGTCTATTTCTTTATGTTCTGGATACCCAGGACAGTTTCTTTTGTAAATAATGGAGGCCACATATCAAAGTCATCATGTGAGTTTGGAAGAGCTTCCTGTAGCACAATAAAAAATTGTGGATGCTGTTATCTATTAGGACAAATTACTGCTTAAAAGGTGTTGAAATTATACCTCTTGAGACTAATAGTCACTCAAGTGCGACACCGAAACTTTTTGAAAGTGAGATGCATTCAATAACTCGAATTATGATACTGATCCTACTGCTGATAAAAAACCCCTTATGTATTCATACTGCCCTTTAGGGAGGATGCGACTCATAATAAATACTGTACTTGCTTTTAAAACTGCACTCTATAGATTATAAGAACTCACTACAGAATACAAAGTCGGTCATTGTGCCAGCAGAATCAGGTAAGGCGGAATTCATAGCTCATGAAAATTATGTTGAATTAATTAAAGCGCATAAACAGCTGGTCACACTGTCCCTCTCAGCTGGCGGTCATTTAGACAAATTCATGTAAACAATGAGAAATCTCCTTGTACTGTACACAACATTAAGGTTATAGAAAAAGGAAATTACAATGTACATTTCATGTTTTTATTTATACAGTAAGTGCCTAAATAACACTGCATAGAAACAACCTTAGGTGACAACAAAAAGCCCACAACAGAGTTCACTATGTAGTCATATTTTCCCCTAAAGCTAAACCAACATTCAGAAACACTACAATTCAGTAATATGTGGGACCACATTAAACAGCAATAAGTTGAATTAAAAGTTTTTTTTATCTGTGGAACATTTTGGGCCACATTGTTTCAGTTCAATGCTGTTTGGGGCTTTTGTTTATACACGGCCCTGTTAAGATCCTTCCTAGCATCTCAATTGGGTTGGGGTCTCAAAATTTTATTGGTTGTTCCATCTCCTTTATATTTTATTCTTCAGCCATTCAGGTGGTATAAAATGTTGGTATATTCATTGCAAAACTGAAATTATCAACCCATCCAACACCATGTTTCACAGCTGGTACGTGGTATTTTTGGTAACATATGTATATTCTATAGTAATGCCCCCCCCCACCACACAACCCACCCAAAAAAAAAAACTTAAAAAAACAAAACAAAAAAAAAAAAACATTGAAGGAAACGATGTCCAGGTTCCACTGTGGGACCACTGCTTTGCATGTCATCCTATTCCGTCACTCCTTTATGGTTTGTCTACTTGAACTACTAATGAGGACATTGGTCTCTCTCTCTCTCTGCAGCCCTGTGCTTCCACTCCAGTCATTAGGCGTGCTTATAGAGCAGACGGGAAATTGTTTGACTGTTGAATGCATATATGGGCTCCTTTATGAAACTGGTGTACTGTAGAATATGTCAGGGCTGATAAACCACAAAAAAGGTCAAATACTCAATTAGTTGCAATAGGTACAAGATGAGGTTTACGTTTATCAAGGCTGCCTTGATACTCTCTGACTGTCCAAAAACTCAGCAGGTGAGCTACTGGTGAAAAAAATGATCCAAGGCTTGCCTTCAGCCGGAGAGTGCATCAAGGGCTATGTATACATGAGAGGCAGCTGTAGCTTAGCTTGACCAAACTCTGCATTTGGCCCAAGCTCTCTAGTCAGTAATTGACCATGATGTAATTTCTCTACAGTATTCAGGTCTGTGTTCCAACACATCAAGGATGAACTGGTCTCTCCCCTTAAAAGGACTGAGCAGCTACACCCTTTGTTGGTTGCTACTCAGACTTTTATTGCCCACAGATGAACTGGCACTTCTTATCTTAGTAGCCCCTCTAGTCTCAACTATAACTATAACTATAACAAATTTGAACTGTAACAATCCTTAATATAAACATCTTATATCCACTTCTCGTGGCAACTTTAGTATAAGAATTCAGCTCTATGAGCACACAAGAAAACTGCTAATTCCAGAGAGAAACCATGCAGGTGCCTTGAACATATGTAATCACTATATTTACATTTAGTCTTGCTGCATTTATTAAAAAAAAAAAAAAAGTAATCTGACATCACAGAATTAAATGAGACTCATTGGTTTTTCTAGATCAACTTCTACTGTGGTATCTTCCTGCTGGCCTGCATCAGCCTCGATCGGTATTTTTCCGTAGTGCATGCAGTGCAGATGTACTCCCGCACAAGACCACTACTGGTGCAGGTGAGCTGCCTGGCTGTTTGGATCTTCTGTTTTCTTCTCTCCATCCCTGACTGGATATTCCTGACGGCTGAAAACGACCCTAGACGAGGTAATAAAATTGAGTGTACTCACCATTACTCATCTACTACGTGGCGAGTGGCATCACGTTTGCTCTACCATGTGTTGGGATTTTTGCTTCCCGCCATTGTCCTAGTCTACTGTTACTCTTGTGTCCTGCTCCGGCTGCAGTCCGGATCTCAGGGTGTGCAGAAGCAGAGGGCTGTACGAGTCGTCCTCGCCTTAGTGGTGGCATTTTTCATCACCTGGACACCGTACAACATCACCCTGCTGGTGGACACTCTCTACACACACCAAAGTACAACCAATAGCACAAGCTGTGAGACTACAACAGCACTGGATGTTGCCCTAATTGCCACCTCCACTCTGGGCTACATGCACTGCTGTGTGAACCCGGTGCTCTACGCATTTGTTGGAGTGAAGTTTCGGCGCCACCTGCTGGACTTGATAAAGCCATTGAGATACAGGCTGCACAGCCGCGTGGAGACAGTGTCTCGCAAGAGCTCTGTGTGGTCTGCAGACACATCACAAACCTCAGCTTTCTGATGGAGCAATACACACCCTCCTGAAACAAGTTTGGATTCATTTGGATTAAAGACACCATGAAATATTGAGAAGAAATGCTAGCTGAATATTCTCAGTAAAGCAGTAAAGCAACAGTTTTTTATCATTCAAATATAAAAATATTGTTGTCAAAGAATTTTTACAGGTTACAAAAAAGGTTACATTGTTCTATATTATGCAAAGGTTAACTAAAACTAACAATAACTAACTACTGAGCCATATTAATAGAGGTTATGAAACAATTAACAGTGTGTATGAAGTGTACAGTATGTGTTACATTTTAAATGAAGTACACTGAATAATTCATAGCAATACATGATGTGTGAACAGATATTTTATGAGAAATCCTAAAACTATCAAACAATGAAGCTTTGGAATATTAGTTCTTCAGAATTTATATATTTTCAGATCACAGTAACAGAAAGTTATTGTTATGGTAAATCCATATAAATAGCCAGTGCAATCTGGCTCGCTGCTGGTCTAAAAAAGTTGTATACTGTTTAATCTGGATAAAAAAGATTTAGATGGTTGAACGAAGGGTCTTCTGTTAAGCTGCAAAAACAAAAGGTTCTCAGACAGCTAAAAAGTTTCTAGATTAGTCTAGGTGTAGCAGACTTTCCTTTCTCTTTCTCTTCATTTCTTCCTTGTGTCATAATTGTATTTGGTGAAAAAGTACACACATTAGTCATAAAGATTGTTAAAAGGTGGAAGTGAGCTAAAGACTGAGCCATTTGGACATGATGAATTTTATTACAATAGAAAATTCAATGAATTACAGTCCTTGAAGAAATGGAGCCACTGAATTGCAAATTAAAAAGGTTGTAAATTGATCTGTCATTAAGAAGGACTGGAGCACTTTTATTGTTTATTAAAAAATCTGCTTAATTTGCATATTGGTTAGATACTAAATAAGGACCTACATCATTTTATATGTAATATTCCCCAATATATATATATTTGCATTAGGCCATGAGTGCCTTATTTGACAAATATTAGATGATCAATGTATAAGAATTTAATGTAAATATTCTTTAATATTTCCTTTGCTTAAGAAGATATGTCTATTTTCAATCCAAAATCTCACTTACAACAAAACTCATTTAGTGACAGTATTTTTTTTTTTTTTTTTTTGTAATTTTTTTTAAGGCTTGGATGTTTTACAATGGAAATGCATTTGTGCTCAGTGCTGCATCACTGTACACCCACATTGTATCTGTAGAGGGCAGTATAACATATTACAGATATTAGTTGAATAGAGGCAGCAAGCTTAATCTTACTGATGGAGTATAAAAGCCACAATGACTGTTACTGTTAAAGGCAGAGTCTTCCTAAGAATAAATAGACTAAGCTTGTAACTCTGTGTCTGTTATTATTATTTTTAAAAAACATGAATCATAGTTTTTTTGCTGGTTTTGGATATTGTAAAGAAAAGTGAGATAAATAAAGACTTCTTTGTCAGTATAAACAGACACATGATTCAGACATTCTGGTTTATGCTTTTGGGGAAAGCGACACACACACACACACACACACACACACACACACACACACACACACACACACACACACACACACACACACACACACACACACACACACACTTTCCACTGACATCTCTGTTAACATAATATATTTAGACTCTTTAAAAAAATTATCATTAATTAAAACATTTTTAAAGCACATGCCACCTTTTAAAATTCTGACGTAACAACCTTAATGTTAAAATGTTAAAGCTGACTCAGTGCAAAAGTTCACCTAGAGCGAAAAGGAACTGCCGTGTGAATTTTTTTCCTTCATTACCAAGAAATGCACTACCAAGAAGGACCGCCAAGGCAACACACGCAAGTAAACTTTACTTTTATTTTCTGTTTAAGAAATCCAACTTCTCTACAAGGGTTACTTAAAGAATAAAGTGCATGTTTACTTGTATATGACAGTATAATGCAAAACAATGATTCTCCATTGTGTCTTTCCATTTTGTTCTTCTTCATGCATTGCTTCTCTTCCCTTTTTTTTAATAAAACATATATGTATGCAGCCCACAGTGCTTCTGCAAGTCTTTTTTGTTAAATGTCTGTAATAGGCGAAAACACTCCCTTAAAAACAGTTTTCCCATGTTGCAAAATGCATTTGCATGGGAATTCCCAAGAAAAACCTGTTTCAGAGCAACTGATTTGCCTTATGCAATACTGGAAACAACACTGACTGTAAAGAAGGAAGCACATGACTCTGGCTCAGAAGCAGAGCTGCAGCAAAAGGAAATCATTTCATGATGTCAGGGAGGGTATCATGATGATTCAGCTTTTCTTGTAAGTAAGTGTGAAAACATAAAATCATTAATGTGAGGTACAGAGCTCTCCCAGTTTAAGCACATCAACGGACAAAACAAAATCATATTAATAGATACATAGTTCACAATGCTGATATCGAGATCAGTTTATAATAAGTCATAAATTTTTATATATATATACATTTTCTCAAGTAAAAAAAATAAAAACATTCCTTATTCCCGTCATAATAGGAATATGCCATCAAAGCTTTATATATATATATATATATATATATATATATATATATATATATATATATATATATATATATATATATATATAATGCACTCTACATTGATCAGGCACAACATTAAAGCCACATTACAATAACATTGATTAGAAATTATAAACCAGTAGACTGGTGACATTCGTGGTGTAATCTACCAAAAAGCCAATGCAGCACAAATTCCTGAAAATGTTAATGCTGGTTATGATTCAAACACCACATCACAGCCTGCAGTGTATGAGACTTGTATGGGGAAAAGAGTTTAAGGTTGTCAATCTGGCCTGCAAATTCCCTAGATCTCAATCTGACGGAGCATGCATGGGATGTTACACAAGTAAGTCTGATCCATGGGGCCCCACCTGACAACTTACAAAACTTAAGCGATCTGCTGCCAATTCCCCAGTGCCAGATAAAACAGCACACCTTTAGAGGTCTTATGCACTCAAGTTCTCAAGTCATGCCTCGAGGAGTTAGAGCTGTTTTATTGGCACAATGGGAACCACACAATCTGGGGTATGATGTTTCAAAGTTTTAATGTTACAGCTTATCTCTCTCTCTCTCTCACTATACATGTGTGTGTGTGTGTGTGTGTGTGTGTGTGTGTGTGTGTGTGTGTGTGTGTGTATATACTGTATATTGACAGGTATATATACCTGTCAAAATTTTGGACACACGTTTGGATTTTTTGCATTCTAGACAAATACTGTTTATGAAAGAACACATATGGCATTAGGTAATTAAGTAACAACAACAGCCTGTTATTATTTTAAGGCATGAAGGCCAGCTGTTCTGCAATAGTTTTTGCAAGAACAGTATTGACAAGTGCATTTGCAAAACTGATGCTCATGAAGATGATATCAGGAAAGCAAAAGCAAAACTCTTAAATTGTTCATTTAGAGTCACCAGCCTCAAAAATTACCAATTAACAGCACCTCAGATTAGAGCTGTTATGAAGGCTTTACGGAGCATAAGTAGCAGACACATCTCAATATCAACTGTTTAAAGCAGATTATTCAAAGAAGGACATGTAATTAAAAGGTGCGCACAAACCTTTGACTGTGTATGTATGTGTATATATATATATATGTCAAGTACATCCCAGACAACTAAAATTGCAAACCCCACCTAGGAGAGGATAGAAAAGCAAAACAAAACAGAACATAAATAATTATAAAACTCTATTCACATTACAGTCTCCTTATCTGTTAATCTGTTATTAGGTTCCATGCTCATGAAATATACATAAAATGTATATTTAAAAGTAAATGTACATCTGGTATTGTGCCTTGAAAAAATCATGAATATTTAGTTGACTGTGCTGTGGTAAATGAGAACGTAAAAAACACATTTTAGCTTACAACACATTGCTATTCTCTCAAACAAAAAAGAAAAAAAAGTTATATAAGAAATCCAGATACATTTAAACTGTGCTACATTCCGGAAATGATGCATTATATTTGTCACAAGCACTGTACACAAACCGTGTCTCACTTATCAGTCATGCATAAAAACTGCATACATATGCTTCTGTGGACCAAATGTGGTTCATCAAGTTTTTCTTGTGCATGATGGTATGTGGATATTTGCACACACTCCTAACCTTGCATATGCAGCAAACCCTAATGTTATAAATGTGTAATAGCAGGTAAACGGACATATACCGTATATACAGTATAATTTGAAAATGAAAGCTTTTGGCGTTAAAGCTCTTGGCTTTAGTCTACTGAGTGCAACAATATCTTTACTTCATACTGCAACATGTAGTCAAGCTGCTGTTCGTTTTAAAGAGACATTTCTAAAAGTATACGGTCATGTGTGTTTCTTTTGTGGTTCACGGGTAGTTATAAATTAAAATTAAAGTACTGGAGGCTCTTACACACAGCTTTAAAACTTGTTCTATGCCTGCATTGATAAATGAGACCCCAGGTTCATATTTTTGACTATTGAAGACTTGGCACCAACACGGTCAATCAAGTCATATAGACTTGTGAAAGCTATCCCCTTTTACAAAACATATTCTGACATCCACTCTCCAAGTTTATTTTCTTAAGTAAATATGTTAATATGTAAAACCTTTCAGTTCTTTATCATGATCAAAGTATTTCATCATTCTGCGTTAATAGTAGGTCCAATCTCAGTCATTGGTTGTAGTGGTCCTTTCTCTTCCTGTGTGGCAGGAGTAGTATTGTCAATTTCTTTAAAATCCCATGGGAAAAAATCACCACTGTCCACTGCACAACTACCACACTTCATGACGGTAAACATCCAGCGTCTGAATTTTCTGGAAAAGCCAAAATAGATCAAAGGGTTGAAGCAGGAGTGAAGGAAACCTAGAACAGCTGTGCTTTTCACTGCAGTCCACCTTTGAACTTCATAATGTCCTGGGGATTTGCTGGATGGCGAAGAGAAAGTGTCCACAAAAAAAGCTATATTGTAGGGTGTCCAGCTGATGATGAAGGCCAACACGAGGACAAGAATGACTTGCACGGCTCCGTGCTTCTGCACACTCTGATCAGATCTGCATTTCAGCAGGACACAACCGTAACAATAGAAGAGCGCGAAGAGAGGAAGCAAAAAGCCTACCACATTGTAAAGCAAACGTGAAGCCAGACGTGATTCTCGACATGGGTACTCATACATGCACTCAATCATTGGTCCTTCTTGTTCAGGGTGACTTGGTGCCTTCAGGTACATCCAGTCAGGGATAGAGAGGAGAAGACTCAAGAACCAAACAGCCAGGCAGATGAGCTGTGCTAGCCAGGGTCTTGTGCGAGAGCGCATCTGCACTGCATGAACTATGCGAAAGTATAGATCCAGGCTGATGCAGGCCAGCAGAAAGATACCACAGTAGAAGTTGATCTATGGATGGGAGGAAAAAATGTCAGTCTAAATGTTCATACAGTATTAACAGCAAACCCAAAACAGTAAATTCCTTTGGAGTATGCACCTTAACATGGCTATCTGATGACCTGAATGTGCTGAATAACCAGGTTATCACATCAGTGGATCTTTGCTTTACTGATACCGTGGACATACGGTATTCCAGGACCTCCAGGAATGTGAAAGGGTGGGTCTGGGAGCATGATGAAGCATTTCCATACATGAACTGGCCACCACACTGCACACTGTAATTAAGTGTAATTAATGGCAGTTGGCCAAACTGAAGCACACACTCCTAACTCCTTTTTTTTGTGTGTGTATGTGTATGACGCTACCTGCTCAAATCTTATGTTCAGAAAAAGAGGCTCATTCTCAGATATTTCTTAGTAGTGGTGCAAATATCTCATGAAGGTGTCTAACCAAATGGAAAAGGGTCTGCTCTTAGCCTTATGCAGTATGGCAAAAGAAAACAAACATGCTTTATCTTTTTTTTTTGCCAGATATATTTGTTCTAAAGAAAGTAGGGCATGTTGTTTCATGTAAAATGGGGAGAAGATCTTACAACCATGGTTGAGTAAAGAGAAAACGTACAGTAGTAATAACTAGATTTAATAAATCTCTTGTTGTCTGTTTACTCAATTATGTTTGTGATTTCCATCAAGTAATAGTTTGTAAAGAACCAGAAATGGAAACAATGTACATTTTCAACATATAAACATTTGTCATATTTATAAATGATTTTGTAGCTTTCCCATTGGCTACTATAGTTTCTCAACATAATACATGAATTAATGCTCACACAGTATGTGAGAAACATACAAGACTTCACAAGCTCATGGTAACACAACTCCCACTATAAGAATAGCAGTACTGCGACTTAATATTTAATCATACACAAAGAGAAATAAAAATGGCATGCGTCACTGTACGCTACTACTGTACTGTCTCACTCTGACTCTTGGTTCTCTTCACAACCCACACACCCATGTTTACAAAACAAATGAGCTAGAAAGAGAACAAAAGAGAGAGAGAGAGAGAGAGAGAGAGAGAGAGAGAGAGAGAGAGAGAGAGAGCGAGAGAGAGAGATTATGTGCTGTGATAAACTCCAAAAGGTTTATTTCTATAACTAAAGAAGACCCACAATCGTTTTAAATAATTTATTTCATATTTAGGCTTAATTCTCAATGACCATGAATGCCCAACTGTGAATTATAACTTTACAAGTATCCCTGAAGGTAATCAGTATTATCTTCAGGGTCTTAGTGCTACTAACCAAATTGTAAATCAGTGATATGGCCAATCCCTAAAAATATATATGCTGTTACAATGCAGTATCTACTTAAATATAACTATTTAAATGACATCTATCAGTTAGCAAACACAAATACGAGTTAAAAAAATGCTAACGTAAATACTGTAGGATTTTTTTTTTTTATCAGTGTACTAGTGATAAAATTTTGAAGCATCGACAATATCAATATTAAGCCCATTGAATAACATACCGTATGAAAACACCATCATCCCAGATCAAAAAGAAAGCATGCATCACTCTGAACCACAATTATGCCCAATTTTGAATTCCAGCAAACCGGATTACATTCCTACCTTAAACAGCGCTCCAGTTAGTTTGCACCATCCAGTTCCAAAGCTCCACCCTTTATTAGCATCCACTGCCCACAGTGGCATGGTGAGAAGAAGCAGCATGTCCGCTAAGCTCAAGTGAAGTACGAAGGCATCTGTCACGCTCCAGCTGCGCCTCTTCTTCCACAGCACAACCAGCACCGAGATGTGACCCGTCAGTCCCAGCACGAGTGCCACAGAGTACAGGATGATAACGAATATGGTCAGAAAGGACCTCAACTTGATGCTGTCTTCAGGAGATTCATAATCGCTGTAGTCGAAGGTGGTGTTGTGTTCAAACAGCCCATGTAGATCGAGCTGCATTTTTGATGACAAAAAAAAAAAAAAGACAAAACTATTTATTCAGACAAGTGAACTGACTGAAAAGTGTGTGTGATGCGATGTGAGTGTAATGGTACGAGAGTGTATATGCTTTATTAAGCACCAGTCACATATCACATGGTTGGGTTTCCCAATTTGAGTCAACAGTGTGAAAGCAAACTTCCTGTCCACAGCGTGTGGCAGCTGACCGCAGTAAAAAAAAATAAACATAAGGTACACCCATGATACTGTAAAACTTTTTGCAAACACAGTACTCAAGCCTTTTTTTTGACCTTCTGTAACTTCAGCTGGCTTAAACTGCCAAATAGAAGATAACTAAACTGTCAAACACAGGAATGCTTCTCATGAGTGTGAATTTTCTACAATAAAACACAAATAATAATAATAATAAAAAAAAACTACAAAATTTGTGTACCAGTCCGAGAGCTGCTCCTAGCACAATTTAATACTTTAGAATGCGCTATACTTTATGAGAAGTCAAAAGTGACTGGTGACAAGAGCTGTAGTTGTGAAAAAGAGGTGGGAAACTATGAATTACAATATGTGATTCAGATAAGGTGAACCATTACATACAGTTTTTTGTCTGATATTTATTTAGTTCATGAAGTTTGTTAATCAACATTTTAAATATAAAACGATATATAAATAGATTTTTTTAAACACAGGCCATGATTAAAAGAACTGAAAAATCCATCAAATGAGAAATAAGCTAAATATTATAAAAACTATATCGGGCTAGCCCTCTAGTAAAAGATACTGAGAAGCCATTCTAGGAGTAATTTTACTAGCAATTTTAAAGTTATTTTATGCTAGCCAGAGGTGGGTAAACATTATTTCAGAAATTTAGGAGGTGCATAAAAGCTTTTAGCCTCTACTATAGCTCTACTGGTGACCTTTTATACCTTTAATGTTGAACACACAAGCATTTTCAAGGAAACAGCCACCCTGAACCACGTTAAATATGTTTGTATTGACATATCTGTGTTGTTCTTAGTAATTTTGAAGTTCAACTGTTGGTTGGTTATGCATTTTCATGGTTCTTG
Organism: Clarias macrocephalus; assembly: GCA_011419295.1. Lineage (NCBI taxonomy): Eukaryota > Metazoa > Chordata > Actinopteri > Siluriformes > Clariidae > Clarias > Clarias macrocephalus. Next base: position 55,183 of record JAAGKR010001134.1, read on the forward strand.
TGAAAAGTGAGCAGTTTTGTGTGACACTGACGCCAAAGGGGAATGTTGTGAGTGTACTGTAGTTCAAAAGTGCCGTTCAAAAGTCAAAAGAGTAAAATGTCAGAACAAACATCTGATCTTTCATTAGTTCATTTCAATGTCCTAAGTAAAATTAGGAGAGACATTAAATGCAGCAGAGACTCGGCTCGACTTTCTTAAGTACAAGATAACAAACGTGATAACAGTATAATCGCCAAAGTTGGAACTTTGGAACTTTATCTGTTTTAGCAGATGTAGAGCCTAGAGAAGAGGAGTGGGGAAAGATAGACAGACAAGAGAACTAAGGCTACATTCACTCTGCAGTCTAAAGTGGCCAAAAACAGATTATGTATTTGTTTGCTTGCTTGTTTGTTTATTTCCTCATATGTGATTTTTTTATAACAGCGTATACATCACAAATCAAATAATCTCACCACTTTTCAAGTGTGAATTTGGGCATTTGCATTAGGGCATGGTCCTAAATCAAATACAGGACTGATTTTTTGCAATTTGACCTCAGTCCGAACAGTTAAACCAAAATTCACGGTATCATTAAATCGCTCATTACCATTCTGCGCTGGTAGAAGTTGCTAAGTAAAAACATGGAAGATAACTGATATACTGTAGAGGTAATGAGTGGAAGGACAGAGTTGGACCTCAATTATTTGGGGTGAAATAACTTTTTAGGTTTCACTACAACCTGAAAAGTTGCACTGTGATCAATCTGAGCCTAAATGCATACTAAAAGAAATAGTTGAAAGGTTCAACAGAAGAATGTGTCTGTGTAGTGTCAAAGAAAAGACCCTTAGAGGCAAGTTTAAAGAACCTAAAGATACAAACCACTGAAATTGTTGTGGTCAGATCACCTGCAGTGATATTGCCTGCCTTATGTTTTACATTGATTGATTGATGTCGTAATTGATCTTCACAATTTTGATTTGATCCACTCACATATGTAGTCTTAATTCAACCACTATAAACAGTCAAATCAGAATTTATAATTCAAACCAAATAACAATTCATCATGGTTTTGCACTGAGGAAGCTCAGTAGCATGGTGGTTAACACTGTGGCCTTGCACTTTCTGGGTCAAGGGTTTGAAATCCACCAGCATTTTCTACCTGTGCTTGGCAGATTTCCTGCGTGCACATCAATTCCCTCCCACAGTCCAAACACATGAACAATTTCAAATTGTCTGTAGTGTGTGAATGAATATTTGAGGGTGTGCGAGCTTGTTTCCTGCAATAGTGCCTCGCCATGTGACCTAAGTCCCCTGGAATAGGCTGCAGGCCTCCTATAGCCCTATACACCAGTGGTCTCCAAACACTGGGTACCAAGCCGGAGATGATTTGGTACCGGACAAAAATAATAATAAAAATATATATCTATTTATTTTTATTTCTATTCTATTGACTCTCAGAATCTGCAGGATGTTTTCTTTTACAATAATTATCAGATTATTTCCCGTTCACTTACTTGTCTCTCTGTGTTAGTTTTGATGCCTGATACATTTAAAATGATGTTACAAGCCAACTCTAAAATGAACAACCCCCCCCCCCCAAATCTCTCTAGAGAGCTTCTTTCAAAAAAGAAAAATACCCAATCTATGAGACAGCAGATGAGAAAGCAGATTCCATTCAAGATGCATGCCTGTCCAAGTGTGTGCACGGGTCCTCAGAGCAGTTACAACCACATACTCCACATAATAAAGACAACGAAACTCTGCTCTCTGGGAGTCAGCCGAACAGAAATCATGGGTGTGTGTCTCTGCCCTAGTGTGGGAGAGTTAAGGATGTGCATATAAATTTTTCTGTTCCAACGAGGGGTTCTCTACTCTTATTGAATTTCCACCATAATCAATAATTTGGGGTGATAAATAGCTGCTTTGAAAGCAAAATTAGGTAACTGATAACACCATTGCTTGTTGTTTGAGGAGATCTCAAAACAAATGGCCAAACGTATGTCAGAGCTGGACCTGACTGCTATACCAAAGTAAAGCTAAAAGCAAAAATGAAAGAACCCAAGGGCATAAACCAAAGCAGTGGCTGAATAACACACTCTTGTTACAGTGACACATTGTTTCTTTTAGCATGCAGGTCAGTTCAAGAGCACAATCTGTTCAACCTAGTATGACCATCCAAAAAATATAAATAATAATAATAATAAATAAACAAATCGGGTCTATGCAATATTTGCTCGCTTATTATTCTTTTGTGTGTGAATCTATCATTAACCACATTAAAAAACGAGAACAACAAATCAAAACCATATCTGAGCAATAAATCTGAATTTGAGCACTTATGATTTGCAGTGTGAACTTGCATAAATCTCTTTGAATCGAAACTCGTAGTGGCGCCACCAGCAGGCGGTCATGAGAAATACCGCAGGCAATATCAAAAACAGGTGTAAATAAGACTTTTAAAAACAAAGTGAAAGTAAAATTCAGACGGTGAAACTCAGAAATAATGTTTGTTGGACACAACTGAAGATCGGGTATTAATTAGGAACAGAATGTCAGTATGCACGTCGTTCACGGTGGATTTTATTTTCCCATTCATACGATATCATTTATTTTCTGATCTCTGTTTCAGGTTACATTCAGATCTCGTTCAAGTGTTCTTACCGCCACTAGATATGACCTTCAAACTTTGCAAAATTCCTGTGCATTTTTTTAAAAATACGTTTTTAATTTAAACCTTTAAACTTGCTTTGTGTTGCAACGTAGTCTCAACCAGTGGAGAAAAACAAGAAAGAGAAGTGTGATGGGCGGCGTCGCGTCGGAAAGAGGAACAGCTGCTTTTTGAAAACAAAAAAAAAAGTGTGTGTGTGTGTGAGAGAGAGAGAAGAGAAAACAACTCACGTCATCAGCCATGGTTGAAATTCGTCCGTTCACTTGTTACTCGTCGTGCCCCTACATTCACTCGACTTCCGAAGCAGCGAGGTCATTGTATCTAACGCGTTTCTCAGCGGCGTACTGGGTTTCGAGTGACACTTCTTTTTTTCCTTTACTGCGCATGTGCGAGCTCATCTCAGTTTCTCCTGTTGCTGCGCAGTAAAAATGGTTTCCAGGTCACCAGCGGGATCAGGGAAATCACACACTTACTTGGCTTACAAAAACTTCAGAAGGGACATATTATTGGCTAGAACCAAGCACTAAAACCAAATACGGAGCTTTGCAGTTACTGGAAACGGGTTAAGAACCGTCCAACACATTATTATGCTGAACCTCCAGCTTTATAGAAGAAATGTGGTTAAAATCAGGAACGGAGTTCACTTAAATGCTCATTAAGCACCATGGTTAAAAAAAAAACCCTGACAGTATAAACCACAGCTATGTTTAATAATGAAAGTAAAAGAATTCCCACATGCACAACTCACATGATTTGCCTGGTCAGTGAGTTTAACCAGAAAAAAAAAAGCCCACTTACACAGTATTTGCCAGGAATCATAAAGATTGGATTTGACAAACTAGGTTATGTGGTCTGATGAGGTCAGCCTGAGCCTATTCCAGAGTGATGAGTGCGTCAGGGTAAAAAAGGGAAGTTCATGAAGTGATGTACACATTATGCATATACTGTAGGGGCCACTGTACAAGATCTAGACTCAGCAACATTATGTGGCAATAAAATGAAGTCAATAAAATGGATTCAGATTGTGAAAATGTGGTTCTGGGAGAATGAAGAATCATTTTCACATAGGAATAAAAAAAAGCTAAAGGCAGTCAATGAAATCTTAAAATGTGTGACTCATTTTGGGAGGTAGTGTACTGTATATAAACTGCGAGAGCCACTTCCTTGTTACAGAGAGAGAGAGAGAGAGAGAGAGAGAGAGAGAGAGAGAGAGAGAGAGAGAGCCACCAGGGGTCAACAGTGGTAGTACCAGACAGAAGAGCACAGCACAGCACAGGCATTGTATCTACAATATACTGTATGTAGGCTACTATATATAAATGATTCGGTATAAAACTCAAGCATTCTACTGGATCGATCCTCTTGTGCTATTAACATATACATAAATACACACTTAAAACACTTGAGAGAATTATTTAAAATAAAATACCTGTTATTTCTTATACCATCTTGCTTTTGTTCATCTACAGTGTAGCTGTTGTCTGCTTTGTTTTTTTTTTTCTTTTTTTTTTTCTACATCTTGCTTTTGCCACAACCTCTCTGTATCAAAACACTGGAAATAAACTGTATTTTTATATGAATAGAAATTAGATGTAAATAATTGTAACTTATTTCTGTTCTGATCTGATGCATTACTGAAAACCTAGAAAAAGATGCGCCTTGAAGAAGGTCGTCTCTGACTGAAACCCTGCATGTATTAAAAAGAGTTGGCATAGATTGAGTGTACCGATGCTTCTTTTTAAGTTTTTATTCCTGAAAATGAAAAATATGAATTATAGAAGAATATTTGATAACTATAATTTTTATTTAAAAAAAATTGTACTTGTTTAATTTGTTTGTTTCTTCTATATATATAGCTTGGAAGAAGTGCCTTAAAGATATTTGTTGTTTTAAACAACACATTTCTGGTCAATTGACCAGAGGGCCAGGGTTCAATAAGAAGAGATAATTTGATGCATGCACATAGTCTGGGTAATCTACACATTGTTTTGTCTAGTCAAAACAACTAGTATGCATACTAGTTTTATGATGAGGTGTCTATACATGTACCCACAGTCAAGAAAAGGAAAACAATAAAAGAAAAAAAATATTATGAGGTGGAGATGAACATTTTAGAAGCATAAAACATGACACAAAAAATCTAACTAACATGAACCATATTTAATGATTGATTCAGTATTAATTATCATAGAATTATAGGGAAACCAGAAATGCATTTTACATTGTAAACCTAAATTCTTTAAGACCTGCAAATTTAACATTTGTTGAAGTTAAATATTATGGTAGATAGGAGCCTAGTCATGTGATCTAACTGCCAAAAGTTTTGATAAGATAGGCAGAAAAGGGGAACTTGTGTTTGCTTTTTCTTTTTTTTAATTGGTGTTCAGTACATATGACTTTATCTTTAGTGTCACCAATGCTTGCTCTGGATCTCATGTTGCACATGACAGAATGTATTATTCATATTGCATTATACTGTCATACCGCTACTACTAAAAGTCTGTAGTCAATTCCAACTCTCAGGTATAGATCAAATGAATGGAACAACACTGTAAGCATTGAGAACAGGAAGTCATGTCAAATTCTGTTTATTTCATGTAACTGTTCAAATCATCAGACTTTACATTCATCAAAGAATACTCTCTTTGCTACAGTTAAGGCTTGTCAAATATTAGACATTCTAAAAAGTTCAACACACACCTTTTACTGATCTTTTAAAGATTACGACTGGTTTATAGAGCAGTTTATTTTTGCCTTTATACAGTAGTTAAGCTTATCCCACAAAAGCTCAAAAGGACAAAGATGTGGAAGCTATGCCAACCAATCCATCTATGACAATACTATGGACCAAGAGGTTATTTAAAAATGTTTTTGCATAGCTTAAAAATATGCTTTAGATGGTTGGCCTGTTCATTTACTGATTGCTGCTTTATTTAGGCTGGGAGCACCAATTGTGAGGCAGCACTTAAGGGATAGCTGAGCCACCTACTGACATGTTGCGGTAATTACACAAAGAAATCCAAGGAGATATGAGAACATGCACAGAACTTCCACACAATCAGTAACCAAGCTCAGCATTTGTCAGTCCATTACACTTCTTACAACCCAATTTTCTAGTTTTTTTTGTTTATCTAATAACCAATTAAAATCAAAAGATTGCTGAAAACATATACATATTTAGCATCAAAGCAGGTAGCGTATCCTCCATTAGAGGATATAAAAGGAAAATACCACCAGCACCCAAATTTCAAACCCATTTCAAATTGTGCATTAATCCAGTTAATATATTAATATATGGCGAAACGAATTACCCCAAATACAATGCTAATATGTGTTTTTTTGGCTGCACCAGTAAAATGTAAAAGCACCTTTTCCTATATGAAAAAATCCTAAACAAAAAACAAACAAACAAACAAAAAAACCTTAACGGAATTGATGATAAATCTTCTTGATAATTTGCTTGGAAATTTGCTTGGGGGACAAAAAGAGGGAAGAAGGGAGAAGAGAGTAACTAAATATGAGAGTCTTACAATAGTTTCACTTCCTGCTTAAGAGCACATTATTTAGCAATGGTATTTATGCATAACCAACAATTTAATCAGTAAATTATGAAATATATTCTTTTTTTCTTTCAATAAAGGAAGAAAAGAGAAAACGTTAATTAAACTGTTTAAAAGGTGGAAAGTGCAAAGCTTATGTAACAAACAAAATGCAATATAATATCTAGTAAATAATCATAAAAATAAATTTAGTTTTATGAAGATCATGTACAACAAACAAGCAAACAAAAACAAAACTCTGTAATCACATCACTTATGCCACAACTGAGAAGTAGGAGGTGTTATCACTCTCCGCAGAGCTGAAAGTACCTGTTGGCCTGCGACTTATTCCTTGACCGTGGACCCATTCAGTCATCCCGAGGCACCTAACAGATCTCAGAATTGTCTTGAACATCTGGAAAAGTTCACGACGGAATTTGACACCCACAAAGCCATATAGTAGTGGGTTGAAGGCACTGTGAGACAGCCCCAAGGTCTCTGTCACTAGGATGCTGATGTCAAGCACGTAGTTCAGCGTGCAGCTGCGGGTCACTATTTCCAGTCTGTTTAGGCTGTCAACCATCTTGAAGATATTGTATGGTGCCCAGCAAATCACAAACACGGCCACTAGGGAGATGATGAGCCTGAGAGAACGTCGCTTCTGCCTGCGTGAGCTTGTGCGGCACAGTGAGTGAAAAATGTGCAAGTAGCAGTACAGCATTACCAGTAGTGGGAGGCCAAAGCCTAACACCAGGCTGATGAGCTGCAGGCTAAGATGCCATTTTTCAGAATCTTCGCTGTTGAAGTCTAACAGGCATACATACTTATCATAGCCAGGTAGCAACACCACATTTCGGAAGTGTATGTCAATGACAGCAAGACCGATGCAGCACATCCAGATCACTGTACAGGCTAACTGAGCCAGGCATGTATTGTGCCTCCAACTGGTGTGGACAGCATGGACAATGGCCAAGTAGCGGTCGAAGCTGATGCAGGCAAGGAAGAGCACACCACAGTAGACATTCAGGGAAAAGAGTGCACCTGCCACTTTACACATTCCTATGCCGAACACCCACCCATTGATCCACTGGCCTGCAAAGAAGGGCAGCGTCAAAGCTAGAAGAAGGTCCGAGATGGCGAGGTGAAGCAGGAACGTGTCGGTCAGAGAGAAGGAGCAGGGACTGTGGGACTGACGATAACGGCGGATTACGAACAGCACTAGCACATTTCCCAGAACAGCCAGGATGAAGACTATGATGTAGGCTGTTGGGGCAAACAGACGAGTGAACCGCCATGTCTCTGCCAGGTCACAGGGTGTCGAATCTTCATCAGAATAATCATAGTTCTCTGAATAATCCGATAAGGATGGGAAACTCTACGACACAAACATATCAAGGTTAGAGTTGTCTTTGGCTAATCATGATCAAGTATTTTTTTTTTCTTGCTGGTTTAAGGGAAATGATCAGGTAATATAAATATTTTATATTTTATGGAAATTGAACAGCTTAATAAAGTGAAACTCAAAAAAAAGTTAGAACAGTAATTTTAGTAAAAACCAACAAGACATTGATTTGCTTTATGGTTTGATATGCTTACAGTTTTTTTTTTTTTTTTACAATCGCTGTGACAGTTTTTTCAATACATTTAACAAGTTTCCTAAACTCTTAATGCACCAAGACACCTAAAACACACAATTGGCAAGAAGTTTAATTTCATGCTCAAAATCACACATTGCAAACTAAACCCCCAAAATTTCAAAATACAATAATAAACTAACACAATACACCATGTCTAATAAAAACACTGCAAACATGTTTTAAAATCAAATAATTATTCAAAACACTAACACATGTTCCAACATCTCTTCCAACAGGGACATTTAGTCAATCATAACACAATGACAAAAAAAAATAAAAAAAATTATCATCAGCTGAAATTACAGAAACTGCATTATTTTATGTGCCAGGTCTGCCCTTATATTTGAAGCCTTTTTTTGGGTTTAGTAAATGCATGCATCTTGTTTCTTTTGCTGCAGAAATGAGCAGAATAGCTTTATAAAATGTACAGTTTATGTAAAAAAAAATAATACAGACACAGAATTGCTGCAGTACAGACTTTATTTTCAAAAGGACATTACTGCAAGATATACAAACACAAAAAGCACCGTAATAATAATAATAATAATAATAATAATAATAATAATAATCTTCTATTCTGCCCGGTCTTCTGCATTTGACCACATGTTCTCATCCACATCAGACCTGATAACTTCTCTGGCAAGGCATCTTTTGGCATGCCTTATCCACCCCTGGCAGTGTTCAGCTGTGATGTCTTGGCATGCAGCATCCATTGCATCCAGGAGGGACATTTGGTCATGTGGACAAAATCCAGGCTGAGAAAAACTCCTCAATAGAAGTCAATTTAGCATATAGCCAAAAAGACTTCTGCAGTACTCTGGTGTCACTTACTCAATCCATGCCTGTTTGATTGCTTCCTAAAAGTCACGTACAGAAATTTGCCACAAAAGTTCACAATTCACTTCCCTGGTGTAATTATTTTTGTGTAGAGATGGACATCCCCACAAAGTAAAAGTTCTGTTTTTTTGCATAAGGAGAACTGTAATACATGACATGTCTTAATACTTTTGGTCATTATTGTATATATTTCAGTATGTATATAATGAACTTTTTCTGTATCTGTTTTTTATAAGCTCTGTATGTAGCTCACATTATTTCAAACAGCTCTGTGTTTGAGCAAGAAAATCATATTTTTTAAATGTCATTAAACAAGCTTGTTTAATTATCTATTAAAATGATAATATTAGTTGCTTTGGGGTTTGTGACTGACAACTGTTTTTAGTGTGTGTGTGTGTGTGTGTGTGTGTGTGTGTGTGTGTGTGTGTGTGTGTGTGTGTGTGTGTCAGTATGATTTATATATACAGTACATGAATATTAATACTACTACTACTACTACTACTACTAATAATAATAATAGAGAACCTTTTTAATTAAAAACTCAGAAAATTCTTTAATATAAATGTAGAGCAATTAATCCAGACCATATTTTCCAGAAATAAAAGCTGATCCTTGTGGACATAAACACATGTAATTGTATAATACGAAATAAAGCTGCAAGGTTAACTGTTTCTTAAATACAGAAAAGCTAAATCTTATTGTTATGGCATCTTCTAACAGTTTTTCCTCAGTTTATTAAAGTACTTCAGTAGTTATTCTTCTTATTAGCTTGTAGAGTTTTTACAAGTTTTAGTTTTTTTAGCGCTTGAAACCGAACAAGTTACACTGGTTATAGTGGTCATGAAATGACACAGATTTAACCACCAAGAGGCAAAAACAAGACAAGGCAAAAGTGACAAATTAGCAATCATGAACTGTTATGGCTATGGCAAAAACACTAATTAAGATAGATAAAAAAACAAAGGCTTGGAACCACCACCGGCACAATACCAGAACTAGGTCTGTCCAGCAGCCCGTGATATTTAAAGATGTATATAAAAACCTGTTTACAACCAGATGAGTTTCATTAATAATCAGGTGATTAGGGACAGAGTTAAGACCTTAATTGGTCTGCAATGTTATAAAAAAAATAATAAACTCCTAACTCAGGCGTATATCAAGCTGAAGTTTGAATACTGGAAATCTAACCAGACTCTCCCTCATAGCTCCATCATACTCGAGTCAATAACATAATTAATAACATATATGCATAATTTTTGTCAAACCTAATATATTAAGAAAAATATGCCAGTTGACTTTGCCCCCAAACCTTTTTCCCCCCCATTTTCTATCCATATTTTTATATTCATTGACTATCCAAGTACCAAAGAACAGGAAATACCACCATGCATCACACAAAACAATCTTTGTAATCTAATAAAAAATGAACAGTTTTTCCAATGAACTTACAAGTGGTACTGTTGTCACCAAATCTGTAGTTTCCATTGTTACCAAGAAGACTCAACATTCAAACGTGCCAAAAGTGGTTTCACTGTCTCTTCTGTCTTTTCAGCACATACTGTATTGCACAGAACTGAAGAGAGATGGGAAGAGAAAAAGGAAGTGAGGATTACAAGAGAAGAATTCTTACGAAAATCATAAACATCACAAAGGGAAGTGGTACCAGGTTTTGTTACACAGTAGTGAAAAATGCATTAAAGAAAGAGAAATAGAACAAAAAAAAAACAACAATAAACAACACAAGTAGACAGATATAAATACCCTATTTAGCCAGAACAGAATTCACCATTCAAGGTGAATTGAATAACACTGGTTTTCAAATATATTCCAGTAAACTAGGGACAGGATTCTGGGCACCCGAGGCTCATCTATGCCTGTGGGGAGTAAAGGCCAGCCCGTCTGGTCTGATCCTCCAGAAAGGTTTGCTAAAATTGCTAAAAAAAAAAAAAAAAGAAAAAAAAAGGTAATGCTGGATTTAATAGAAAAGTATCAGAATGCCCATAGCATCACAGCTTGCTGTGTATTGTGCAGAGCAGGCAAAGAGTTCAAGGTTGTGGCTCCAGCCTCAAATCCAAGGTCTTGGATTTTAATGTTATGCCTGATCAGAGATATAATATTAGCCATATTAGCCTTGAGCTTTGTGTGGGAGGGATAACATTACTCTCTCTCTTCCAACAACCAGAGTAAACTATGCAATTATGGGCCATTTGTCAGTTCACATATGGAAAGAGAGACTGCTAGGGCTTAGCTGCTCTGTAGTGCCCCATGTACAGCAAGTTAAAAATGAAGCTGTAGCTTTATGTGCCTCAGAGGAAACAACTGGTAGCCTTCACTTTCCCTGATGAGCTGGCAAGTGCCTAAATAGGGGGGAAATGGTGTGAAGTAAAAATAACATAGATAGATAGATAGATAGAGAGATAGATAGATAGAGAAAGAGCGAGAGAGAGAGAAAGAGAGAGAGAGAGAGAGAGAGAGAGAGAGAGAGATTTTTAGCTGTCTGTAAGAAATGTCAGCTAAATGATTAAAGGATATGGAAAAGTATAGATGTGGAAAAGTCATTCAATCAAATGAAAGCAAATAATTGAAAACAAGTAAGACTGAAAAAAGAGATTGTAAGAGCAATTTTTTAAGGACTATTGCCATCAGAATTAGAAGGAACAACTAAGGGCAGAGGAAGTGAAAAAGCTGAAGATGCAGACAGCAAAGGTATGGTTTAATGACTTGCTTAACTGTAGCTGCACGTTTACAACAACTGTCTGACCACAGTTTTCACGGCTGTGCTTGTAGTATTCGCTGACATTTTCTGTTTGTTTTGCAGATTACAAAAATAGTTGTTCTTATTTTTTTTTTTCATATTGTATGCATGTCTCTCCATATCTTTCACAAACTACAGTTTATGGATACGTAAATTTTAAGTGCTTTAAAGTCATTTACAATTTATTTCTTAAATGTAGTGAAATTCGCCTGTGCAGGTTATTATCAATCTCAAGGATTATTTTCTGTAGTTAACTCATTTAGCACAGGGGGGAACTGTTTCTTTAAATGTTTCTATTTAACTAGGACAAAATATATGTACTACAAATGTATACAGTATAAGACTTTTTTCAGGAGGATGTAGTAATATTTTTAAATTTTGTTCATATTAACTATCATGACATACAGTATCATATTAAATTAAATGGTGGTTTAATAATAAACAAAAATCTTTTAGATACCATGATGATTACAATTCAACAGCAGTAACCAATGCAAAATAGGAATGTGTAATGCAACACTTGTTTTTATTGTGTTAAAAAAAAAAAAGAACAGCAAATGTGGTTGCCAGAATAATTCAGTAAAAATCTGTAGAAATGTACACAACTTTACAAAACATCCTATGAATTTTACAGATTAAAACTTTTGTCCCAGTTAAAAAATCATGCTGCTTTAAAAAAACAACACAACACAACAACAACACAACAACAACAACAACAACAACAACAACAACAACAACAACAAACATAAACAACTTACAGTATATACAGCAGACACCTTAACTTAAATTCACTGCTATTTAAACTGTTTTGTTCAGTACCATTTACATGCTGCTCCTGTTTATTGTTCCAGTTGAACAAAAGCCTTTCATAGTATAAGCCCCATTGTAAGATTGCTTTTTAAAATTTTTTTCAGAAAAAAGTTTCTCTTAGGCCTGTATGTTCTCATTGCCAGAACTAGTTACGCTTTTTATATTGTCACTATAACAATCAGAACACGACCCAGCATGTGGTTTCACACCGAAAACACCATGGGTGTGTTGCTATCTGATTTAATTGTAAATACAGTGTGCATAACATCATTTTTAAGGTTACTGATGTGCTGGGTGTTTATCACACCTCAGCTTCTCCGGGAGGATAGATAATCATCTCTCGCCATGCTCCACCCCTAAAGTGATTGCTGCACCGCTGAACAAAACATTAGCAGATGTATTGGTGCTGTGCTGGTAGCATTACATCAGCAAGAGTTGTGGCTCTGGGTCATGGCTCTGCAGTCACAGCAGTAAATAATCATAATTGCAAACACATTGAGATCCCAATAGTATCTAAATACTTCTACTCCGCCTAATCTGTGATTCATACACATAAACTTGCAAAAGCTAAGTTGTCCAGTGAAGGAACAGAGAGAAACCCAAAGAGCTCAGGAGGCAGAGCTCATCTAGTCAAACACAGGCATTTGTTTCAGACTGAACAGGAACATTTCCACTGAAAACCATTGCTGTTGCGGTTTATTATTACCAAATTACTTTATAATGTTGGCTAATAAAGAATCATTTGATTTTTTGCATACAGTATGCTTAACAAGTAATACATTCTAAAACTAAAGAACTGATAACCAGCTAACTGTCCATTTAGAATAGAAAAACAATGCATTTCCATCACCACTCACCTTATGTGTAAACACACTTAGGTTAAAATTGAAGCTTGATAAAGATTGAAGCACATTATAAAAGTATAAGAATAATACTTTTGTTTTCCAATTCCAATATGCCGTGACATGCAGGTGAGATGAATACGCCGATGTCCTAATTTTTATGGACCTATGAATATAGGTTATCTGTCCACAGTATTAACAGCATGCACCATTTTCACTTCAGATGACTAGTATGAAATGAATCAATCATTCAGTAGTGTAATGAAACAGTCATTCATTGTTTTCCTCTTTACAATTTTTGATGGCATGTTTATAAAATAAACATGCCATCAAAATGAGTGTTTTTGGCTGATATATAAATATGTGCAGTTTTTTATTTTTACAAAAACATTTTTCAGAGATTACAAACTTTTATTGTCATGATTTGGCAGCTTTGTATCATAAAATCAACAGGTATTTATATGTAAATATAAAAAATACCATGTGTAATTTAAACAAGTACAATGTAAGACAAGCATTCCAGTATATGTACTGTAAGGGACACGTATTGTAGTGTAGCACAATCACATCCATAACATGTTCCCATACACAGCACATTTATTGAAGCATTTGACAGAATTTTATCAGCAGATAAAAACGTATACACGGCATTCTCAGGCATAGATTAGAGATATGAAATCAACAATGCCCTTCACACCTTGGAGTTATGGGTGAAATAATTACTGCAAACATTTTCAAAAGTTTCAGCATGACTACCAGAAAATAAGGAAATGCCTCGAGTTTTATAAGACTTGTCAAACCCATGTGAACAAATACAAACAACTCCACATGTGGACACCAGACTGCGCTGCATTTCAGTAAGAACTGAAGGCTTTCTGCAGTCGTGGCCAAAAGTTTTGAGAATGACACAAATATTAGTTTTCGCAAAGTTTGCTGCTAAACTGCTTTTAGATCTTTGTTTCAGTTGTTTCTGTGATGTACTGAAATAATTACAAGCACTTCATACGTTTCAAATGTCGACAATTACATGACATTTATGCAAAGAGTCAGCATTTGGACCTTCTTTTTCAGGACCTCTGCAATTCGACTGGGCTGATCTCAATCAACTTCTGGGCCAAATCCTGACTGATAGCAACCCATTCTTTCATAATCACTTCTTGGACTTTGTCAGAATTAGTGGGTTTTTGTTTGTCCACCCGCCTCTTGAGGATTAACCACAAGTTCTCAATGGGATTAAGATCTGGTGAGTCTCCAGGCCATGGACCCAAAATATCAACGTTTTGGTCCCTGAGCCACTTAGTTATCACTTTTGCCTTATGGCTCGGTGCTCCATCGTGCTGGAAAATGCATTGTTCTTCACCAAACTGTTGTTGGATTGTTGGAAGAAGTTGCTGTTGGAGGGTTTTTTGGTACCATTCTTTATTCAGGTTGCTTTACTGTTGGCATGACACAGGACTGATGGTAGCGCTCACCTTTTCTTCTCTGGACAAGCCTTTTTCCAAATTCCCCAAACAATCGGAAAGAGGTTTCATCCAAGAATTATGACTCTGCCCCAGTCCTCAGCAGTCCATTCTCCATACTTTTTGCAGAAGATCAATCTGTCCCTGATGTTTTTTTTGGAGAGAAGTGGCTCCTTTTCTTGGCTCCCTTCTTGACACCAGGCCATCTTCCAAAAGTCTTCGCCTCACTGTGCGTGCAGATGTGCTCACACCTGCCTGCTGCCATTCCTGAGCAGCTCTGCACTGGTGACACTCTGATCCGGCAGCTGAATCCTCTTTAGGAGACGATCCTGGCGCTTGCTGGACTTTCTTGGACGGCCTGAAGCCTTCTTAACAAGAATTGAACCTCTTTCCTTGAAGTTCTTGCTGATTTAGGTGCAATCTTAGTAGTCACAATAGCCTGTGAAGCCATTTTTATGCAACGCAGTGATGGCTGCACGCGTTTCTATGCAGGTCACCATGGTTCACAATGAAAGAACAATAATTTCAAGCATCACCCTCCTTTTAACATGTCAAGTCTGCCATTCTAACCCAATCAGCCTGACATAATGATCTCCAGCCTTGTGCTCTCCAACATTCTCACCTGAGTTAATAAGACGATTACTGAAATGATCTCAGCAGGTCCTTTAATGACAGCAATGAAATGCAGTGGAAAGTTTTTTTCGGGATTAAGTTAGTTTTCATGGCAAAGAAGGACTATGCAATTCATCTGATCACACTTCATAACATTCTGGAGTATATGCAAATTGATATTATAAAAACTTAAGCAGCAACTTTTCCAATTTCCAATATTTATGTAATTCTCAAAATTTTTGGCCACAACTGTAGTTTCCCCTTGTGCCATCAAAACAGCTCAGACCCCTTGTGGCACAACTTCACATGACATCTGAGCGTGGGCTGTGGTGGACCTTAGCAGCAGATCCTTTATATGCTATAATTTGCGAGGTGGGGTCTCCATAGATCCGACTTGTTTTCCTGCACATCCAATGAATCCTTGGATTTTTATTCATAAATTTTTATTTTTGAAAACCATAATTTTTTTTCCTTCTATTTCACAATTAAGTGCCACTTTGTGTTGGGTATCAAATAAAATGTAGGGTATGATTACGTTTTCAAGGTAATTGTCATTGTAATTGTAAATATATTCAATGTTGTTTCACCATTGATCTGGCAGTGCTGTCCGTGAGGTTTTTTGTTAAATGATTTTTTATATGAGGACAGT
Source organism: Clarias macrocephalus (assembly GCA_011419295.1). Classification (NCBI taxonomy): domain Eukaryota; kingdom Metazoa; phylum Chordata; class Actinopteri; order Siluriformes; family Clariidae; genus Clarias; species Clarias macrocephalus. Next base: position 70,971 of record JAAGKR010001134.1, read on the forward strand.
GGAGTTTCATGCGGCTATACTGTATAGTCGATAATTACAGTATGAGTCACAGCTTGAAAATAATGACCATATACAGTAATTTGTTGCAGATGAAAAAAGAAAAAAGAAACTAGTCAACAGTTTAACTAGTTTAACATCACAAAAATCATGATATTGGTCATTCTCAAATGGCTTACATGTCAGTTGGTGTAACTTAAAAGATGGTGGACTTACTGGTTTACATTTGGGCTTTAGTCTGGATGGAAAACTATAAATTGTCAGGTTAACATGTATAACTTTAAGAAGAAGCTAAAATAACAATTAAAATATCTCTTTCATAACACAACTGAAATAATTTTCCAGTTAGGAAATGAGTATCTGCTAAATATGGGATGTGAGAGCAAACGTCCTCAGGCTGATTTTTACAGAAACTGGTATTATTATTATTATTATTATTATTATTATTATTATGCATAAAATGCACTGCTATGTTTTGTCTTGAGACTTCGCATACTATAGCATATATTTTTGGGGTGGTGTTGGACAGTAAATCAGTCCTTCCTGTCAGTGCACTGTTCAAACTCTCAAGTCCTTTGATGAGGACAAATGCATATCATGGTTAACAAATGGGGAGATATGCAACAGACCTTTACTTTCCAGGACTATTACTGCATTCAGAGTAAGGGAAAAAAAACAAACCCATTACTGTCTGATATCTAAGTCTAAGTGAACACTCAGTGACATGCCTTGGTGAGTAAATAGTAAAGTCAAACACAAATACAGATTCAGTTGACTGATAAGTCTTTCTTAGTTCTCTTATATGCAAATCCTGGTCTCTTTTACATTTTGCCCATGTGCTGTTTTTCGCTCCTCTTTTTAGTACTTTTTGTTTTGTTGTAAATTGTTTAGTAATTATGGTGCACACACGTAACCTGAATTTCAATTATACGTCTACTTTTTTTTCAGAGTAAATGATTGATGCTAGAAGAACGTGGATCATATTTTGAAACATACACATCTTTTGTATTCTGTTAAACAGGTTGAAACTTGTAAGAGTCGAACATGCATCTTAAAATAAAATAACACACACACGCATACACAAAAACAAGTCTTATAGGACTTAGACACCTTAGCAAGTTGAAGCATCAGCTTAGAATGATGCCAGTTTCAACCGAGAAATACAGTAAAATAAAAACGACAAGTTGTAAAAAAATACAATAAAATTAAAGAAGAAACTATAACGGCTGTATTTTGTTATGACAGAAAACACTTACACAATGAGCTAATGGTATACATGTCGATAAATTCAGTTTTTACACTGTATTATACTAATTCTACAACCTGACGCGGTCTAGAGTAAGTTTTCTAATATAACAAATATTTTTAGAGGATTGGATATATTGAAAGATTGAAGTACATTAGAGGAGGGTCTTCATTTTTATTAATGATATGAAGTATATCGGGTAAAGATTTTAAAATTTAACAGAGATTTGGTTTAAGTGTTTCGTGCACTCAGTTCAGTAATATAACATTTGTCTTTATTATTATGTTTAAAATAGAGAACTGGAGAAAATATTATAACATTTCTTTCTTTCTTTTTTCTTTTCTTTCTTTTTTTTTATATTCCTTATAAAAGTGTGACATCACAACTTAAGTTCCTCTACCCTTTTATGGTAAGACCACCTCCGTATGCATACATCAATGCCAAAAAATGTTCTACATTCATCAGAGGTAGGTAAGGGCGTGTAATGAAAAAAAAAAAAAAAACACACACACACAGAAACCTAACTCGCCCCAAAATCAAACACCATTTTGTTTTATAACATGGCAGGTAAGCCACCCACCCAGGCCTTCTTATCAGGGCAACAGGTTGCCTTAGCACTGCGGAAAAGGCTGTGACATCATTATAAGTATAAATGTTATGAACCTGTTTTCTCCTCCTATTTGCGCTGCTGGCTGTGATCTCGCCCATTCGGCTAGTTCTACAACCTGACGCGGTCAAGAGTAAGTTTTCTGATATAACAAATGTTTTTTGAGGACTGGATATATTGAAAGATCAGAGGTGTGTCTTCATTTATATTAATGATATGCAGTATATCGGGTAAAGATTAAAAAATTTAACAGATACTTGGTTTAAGTGTTTCGTGCACTCAGTTTAGTATATCTTTTGAACACAACTATACCACTAAACCACTAAACATTGAAGCCTACTGTGCCGTATCCCATACCAGGTTAGACATTATCATTTTTACATTTTATGTGTGTTTGTGGCAGTGATGACATATCAAACTGAAGTGATCAACACACAGCCCCAGGTGACAGTCACTAGTTATACTGTCTCCACTGGTTCCTCTGACTGGAGCTCCAGCGTCTGTGACTGCTGTGATGACTGTGGCATCTGTAAGTAACTACCTGTCTGTTTTTTTTTATTTTTATTTTTACATCCGCTTGTTTTAATAAAAAATTATGTTTAGTGGGACGTGTGGTGTGCAGTGGGTAGCATTGCAACCGAACATCTGTCCTGTAATTCTCAGCTCAAGTAATTGCAAGTGTGTGAACAGAGCTTTGCGATTCAAAAACATGAAGGTTGGTAGATTGGCTAGACTTTAAATTGTCTCTAGGAGTTAATGTGTAAACGCATGGTGCTCTGTGTCAGCCTGGCATCCTATTCAGGGTGTATTCCCACCTCACACTCAGTGTTGTTGGGATAGGTTTGGAATAAAGAACTTACTGAAGATTTATTATTTGTAATATTTAATGATTCTAGTACGAAGAGTAGTGTTGACCAATACTGAGGTGAGCATGACTTTGGATGATGTAATACTCTGGATTTATGGAAAATGTGTTCTGGCTGATATCTGGTAAATTGGAAATTAAAGTTTTTCTTGTTTTTAAATTTTAGAAAAAAAAATGTAACCAAGAAGCTTTACTTTTTTGATTGTTGTTGGAAGAATTGACTTCTAGAACAGCAGCCTCAGACACATTCTATTCAACTGAAACAATATCAAATCTACAATAGACAATTAAAAAAATATCAATATTTGTAGTGTATTGCCGCTTATTAGTATAATACTGTATATTCTCAGAAATTTAAGGAGACTATAATTTAAGTAGCCCTTCCCTAAAATAATGGTTGCTTTATGTGTCTGGCTCTCCCTAGGCCTCTGTGGCACTTTTATTCCCTGCATCCTGGGTTGTAATGTGGCACAGAACCATGGGGAAACTTGCTGTCTACCCTATCTGCCTGGAGCCATGATTGCTCTGAGAACCAGCATTCGTGACAAATACCAGATTAATGTAAGTATATGTATAACAGAACATGCTGGGACAGAAAACCAGACATACAAACATACAACCTTTAGTTTGTTTTTTTAGTTTATTATTAATGTTCACTGTATGTTTCTTTCAAGTTATGTGTCAAAAACATAATGGTTTCATTTGATCAAATTCAAAAAACTTTGCATTAAAATAGTTATGATACGGAATTATTTATAGTGCATATTTCTACATTGAAATAATTGAACTGTACATTAAATTAAATGCCATAAATTTTCCTATAATTTATTTAACATTAAACACCTTCAGTAGTTTGCGGTTGCTACTGTATGATACAATGAAGTTTGAATAGTATCTAATAAAGAGTATAACAATAGTATAAAGAGTACAATAGTATATCCAGTATGTAGAGTAAATGGGCTGTATATGTTTATGCAGGGGTCTATCTGTGATGACTGGGTGGTTATGTCCTGCTGCCCGTTATGTGGTCTTTGCCAGATGGCTCGGGAACAGAAGATGAGGGGCTGAATAGTATCAAAAGGGCAGAAATAGAAGGCCTGGTGGCTTTTTGATGGCAAAACGTCCTCTTTCATGTATTAAAGATATATTCGGCTTATATTCTACCTCAAAGACTGACAATAAAAGTATAACCATTTTAATGGCTTGTATGCTTAAACAATGATTAAAATATTTATTAAGTTAAAACAATTTGTATAACCTTGCAATTGCTATAATATTTGTTGAAGAAATATGATTGAGACATATTTGAAAGAAAAAAGACACAAGCATGCACTAACGCATTGTGCAAAAAAAAAAAAAAAAAAATGGTAAAGTGGCACAAAATTTTTAATCAAAGCAGTTTAAAAGATGGCGGTCATGAAAAAATTTGACATGAATTTGCCTAAATGAATCACTGGATTTATGCAATGCCACAAGTCATACATATTTTGAAACAAAAATTTACTCCCATGTGTCTGTGTCATATTCATTCTGTACCTTTAGAGCTCCAAAAAGCAGTTTGTGTCTTATCTAATGTAAACAAAAATGTCTTAGAGGGGCAAGGAAATAAGCTAAATACTTCTTTAATTTGTGGAAAAATGATAACTATCCACAGAACTATTATATTTTAGACTGCCTTGTGTTATCTTATTTTAGCCAATTGATTATTATTATTATTATTATTATTATTATTATTATTATTATTATTATTATTATTTGACATGCATTATTTGACGTCCATTTCAATAAAACATTTGGTTTTGCGTGTTTTTGTCCATGTTTTGAGCGTCATTCAATCACAGTGCAAAAACTCTTGGAGTTTCCACATTTTACTTCCTCTTTCTGTTCTTCTAAAATGAATGTCTCCAATGTCCTTTGGAGAGTAAAAAATGCACATACAGAAAAACATTCACTTCTCAAAGATTTGCAAAGCAGCATCTGACAAAAGGTAAGCTGTACAAACATAATAAGCATTTATTTTTACTTAATTAGCCAATAAATGTAATCAAGCAGGAAGAGACATTTAAATGCTTTATAGTTCATGTCAGCATAATCTTTTCAGTAAACTTCTCAAGTATGTCATGCTTTGTGTGAGAATATATTGCAGAACTTAAAAAAAAAACTAGCTTTGAAAAGTAAACTTATGTAATAAAAAAAAAAGTAGCAGTTAAACCACTGAATATGCATATACATATGTATAAAAACATACTCACTGAGCATGTATATTAATGAACAGTATATTAATAGTTGTGTCTAAATTTTGTTCTCAAATGGTCACGCCATGGATTACAAAAGATGCTGAACACATTCCTTTATAATACTGGTTCATGTTGACATGATGGCATTAAGCAATCTACTGCAGATTTTCCAGGTGCATGTTCACTTTCATGTCTGCATCATATTTATTCATATGTCTGCAACATATTTATTATTGTTCATGTGTTCACATATTTTTTTTATTGTGGAAATGAAGGAATGCACAATACTCAAACATACTGTGGCATGCAAGCAATGATTGATTGGTGTAAATGGGCCCAAACTGTCCCAAGAAAACTTTTTCAACATTATTACACTCTCCCCAAAGCCCTTCACTGTTGACACAAGACAAGGTGGGTGCATGGACTCATGATGGTGACAAGTTCTGCCACTAACATCTGATCCTAATCAAGATTAATTAAACTAGGCTATATTTTTCCAGTCATTAACTATCCAATTTTGGTGAGCTTGTGCCCACTGTAGCCCCAGGTGTCCGTTCCCGGCTGCATCCCATTTCATCAGCAAAAACTGCTGACAATCCATCATTGCTACTTCATTGAATCCTGCTGTATAATTCTGTACTCACAACGCAATCAATGAACAAAAGCTCACTGACACCAGTGTAGAAAACATGCCAGATGCTGCTACAGGTGTCTTTCAGGGTCTGCCTGTACTTTGTCAGTATTCCATTCACAAATTAACTTTTGAACAATTGTGGAGGAAGTAAGTTTTAGTTTTTGCTTATCAGAAGTCACAAACAGATCCAGACCCATTTTGGAAATTATTTTCAAACAGCTGATTCAAGGCAAGATATATTGGATGCATGATGTCAATTATATAAAATTTCATACAGGTGCCCCTATCAAAGTAACCACATAGTGTAAATTCACATCATTATCTATGATATAACTGTGCTGACCAGAATATCTTTAGTGTAAAAAAATGTTTTTGTCAAACTTTTAACATGTTCCTTAAACTTTCATCCCTAGCGAGCATCAGTCCTGTGGGGAGGAATGTCTTGTTGATAAAAGACGCCACAGCAGGGGTTTGATTTTAACTGACAGGATAGCTACAATAACTCAATTAACTATTTTTACAGATTATGTCAAACTTTGAAGGAAGAACAACAAAATCAGAAGACAGCATCAGCTTTCACTTCTGTCAGCCAAAAAAAGGAACCTGTTAATCAGCAGCAGCCATGTTCCACAGCATGCTCTGAATGTTCTGTACTAAAGGTTCTAAGAGACAAAGTTGCATCAATATGCATAATGTAAAAATGCTTTCTGATCATATTGCTCTCTTGCCCTTGGTAGTAAGAGAGGAGCTCTCTCTCTCTCTCTCTCTCTCTCTCTCTCTCTCTCTCAAAAACACTATTACAGGTACTTTAATAAATTATTTGCTTGCAAGAAGACCGATCAAGGCCATCTAGTAATCTGTATGACATTAGCTTTCATGCGAGCTTCCGTAGTTCTGCAACGCCCTCCCCTCCCTCTGTGATTCACATGTGGGAAAAAAACGAAATACAACATGGCAGCGTGCTCTGAGGAAACCAGTTTCTTTTGTCGTATGGAAATGGTTCGTATTTGCATCTTCAGATGTCGAACAAGCCAAAGCCTGCAGTAAAATTCGGACGTTTGTGGAAACTAAAGGAAGAGCAATGGCTAATTTATTCCAGCACCTCAAACAGAATCACATTGTTGAAAATGAGACGTGTGTGGCGCTGTGAGCTAAACAAGGCAGCACCAAAACACCGGCTAAAAAACAGCTTCATTTTCCCGCACTGCATCCCATATGAAATGCGGGGGCCTTGATGGAAAGATGTCACTAAAGACATTGTGCCCATACAGTATACACAGTTGAAAAGCCTCCATTTATTCATATGCTCAAAATAATTGACCCCCGATACGAGCTTCCAAGCCTAAAGTATTTTTCAGAAACATGAAAAGCAACATAAGGCAAACTTTCCAAGCCTTAGTAATCTGGCCAAAAAGAGGGTGTTTAATGTGGGTTGGGGCATTGGAACATGCCACAGGGCATATCTCAAACCTGATGCAGTGGACAGGCCTGTGTTTCCTGGCTAAAAAGATGTAAAATGCTGTCAGGCACCAGTTTGATTTTATTTTTCATGCAAGTTGCATATTGAACTGTTTTACACATTTTTTATATTTTTTATCTTCAGAGATTTTTTTTTTATCCCAAAAAGAGGTTTGTACAGTATGTTGTTGTACTGCTTCTTGTTTTTCTAAAATAAGTAAATTTGCACTTTTAGTCCAAAAAAGCTGTTCATATGTTTGATTATATTGTATTTGCTCAAATAAAAAAGAAATCTATCCTATCTAGTGTTTAATTCAGTTTGAAAAATTTGAGATTCAACTTATAAAACATATCCCCCAGCTTTATATCAAGATCACATTGAGCCAATATAAACAAATCTTTAACAAATGTACCTAAATTCTTCCTACAGTAGCTATGATTGATAAAAACATAGTATTGGTGGTGATTACAGTTGACAAGCACAACTGGTCCGTTGATCATAAACCATATACGCATGGTATTATTGTTTGTGGTATATTAGCCCTTGTATGCTTTTTCTTTCTTTCTTTTTTTTTTAAGTAATAGTATAAATAGTAAAATATTTAAAAGCAAAACCCAATTAACAGTTTTTCCTGCTTTCTTTCTAGACAACTGTGACCTGAAGATTTGTTCCTATAAGAACAATGATATCTCTACACAATATGGCATCATACAGGAAGCAAGCTCTGATATCAGTGACAATAATCGCCTCCATATTTCAGTTCGGCGTGAGCTACAGTTTCAGGAATTGCATAGAACGTCCTGGCTCTTACCATAGAAACTTCACCTGCATCAAACGCCTTGAGCAGACAGTTAATGCGATTGTAGGTGACATACCAGCGTCTGCAACAACGCTTACAATCTCTGACTGCACACTTGTAAACATTCCTCCTCAAAGCTTCATTAACGTGACAAATCTCATGAGCTTGGAACTAACCAACAATCGCATAAGGTACATCCATGAAGATGCTTTTGCTAATCTACGATATCTTCGCACACTGAATTTGTCAAGTAATTACATAGTTTCTCTCAATTCTTCCATGTTCCATGACCTCCAGAACCTGAGCAAGTTAATCCTGGCTGACAACAGATTGAAAAATATATCCTCTGACTCATTTTCTAGTTTGTCAAAATTACAGTTTCTGGATCTGCGTAAGAATGAGTTAATGAACTTCTCAGCGGTGGTTCTGTCCATATCAAATCTAAAAGAGCTGAAGAACCTGGACATTTCCTCCAACAAACTAGTCACTTTGTATCACTCAGACAGACTGCCACAGTCACTTTCCTGTCTTAATCTTGGTAATAATATGCTGACCACACTGGAATGCAGGAATGACTCTTTAAGTAGTGTCAAAGTGTTGGATCTCTCTTTTAATACACGATTGTCGAACCAGGCTTTCTTTGGTCTGAATCTGAGCAATCTGACATACCTGCGTCTGCGTTCCACCAACATTTCAATAGTAACACTTCTTAATCAAACTAAAGGGATGATGACATGGTATATAGACTTCTCAGGTTTGGGACTAACAGAGCCTCAAATGGTAGTTTCATTATGCAAACAACTGTCATACTATCCAAATAAATATATTAAAAGGATACTACTTCAGAAAAATAAGCTAAAAGGTCTGAATAATAATACATTATCTGACTGCCCTCGTATAACTAATGTTTTGGACCTTTCATTCAATGAGCTGAAGAGCACAAACTGTTTGCAATTCCTTGAAGGACAAAAATATCTTACAAAACTTATAGTTGAACATAACCACTTTACCAGGCTAATCAATTGTAAAAACCACACAAGATTTTTCCACTTGAAAGAACTAAGCTACCGCTATAATCGCATTCTTGAAGTGAGTCCTTTTGCCTTCAGTCATGTACCAAAACTGACAACTCTTAAACTGAATATAAACATAATTGCCTACTTGGATCACAAAGCACTGAATGGACTTAAAGACCTTGTTATACTTCGACTGGATAACAACCTTCTGACTGATCTCTATAATGACAGCTTTAAGGACCTTCACAGTCTTCAGACACTCAATTTACGTAATAACCAAATTTCGGTCATCTTCAACAACACCTTTTACTTCCTCAGAAATCTGAGCATTTTAGATCTAGGTGGGAACAAGATAGCACATTTAATGCCACTAGCCTTTGAAGGGCTGGACAGCTTAAAAAATCTTTACTTAGACCGCAATCGTCTTGGAAAAATTGACGGTCAGTTGATTGGAAGTCTGCATCGCACATTGCAAGTTCTAGATTTACAAGGCAATTTCATCCGCTACAAGACAGATTATGCACGCTCCCCATTTGTAAATCTTACTAAACTGACTGACCTAAAGTTAGATGGACAAAGGCCATATGGCATAACTTTATTACCACATGCATTTTTTCGTGGTCTCACTTCCCTAAAAAGACTTTACCTCACTAACAATCGTATCTCTTCTCTCAGCAGTGACACGTTTGATGACCTAAAAAACTTGACATTTTTAACCTTAGATGATTCATGTGTTGGTGTTGCCCAACTCAAGTCAGGAATTTTCAAAAACCTTCAAAAACTGGAGATTTTAACAGCTGAAAACATGGGTATTGGATCTTTCTCAAAAGAGGTGTTTGGTAATCTCACAGGATTGAAAAAACTAAATCTGAACAAAAATACAATGCAGACATTGGATGTAGACTTGCTGGAAAATTTGACTAATCTACAGTATCTAGATGTTAGAGGGACACCTCTCAGTTGCAACTGTCCTAATAGTGAGCTCCAGAATTGGACAAAAAACGAAAGAGTACAGATTGTATATCTTTATAACCTGACCTGTCCGGATGACAAAGGATCATACTTTTACAACTTTGACAACCATGTATGTTCAGACTTTGGAGTGTATTGGTTTGCCTCCACCTATGTTGTAACACTGGTTCTAACATTACTTCCACTACTTTACGTCAAGCTCTATTGGAAATTTAAATATGGCTACTACGTCTTCCGCTCTTGGTTTGGCGAGCAGTGGCGTCGTCTTCGGGAAGAAGAAGAGAAATGCACATACGATGCTTTCATCTCCTACAACTCGGCAGATGAGGCATGGGTGATGGAGCAGCTTCTCCCAAACCTTGAAGGGAGTGGGTTCCGACTTTGCCTCCACCACCGGGACTTTGAGCCAGGCCGCAACATAGTGGACAACATTGTGGCAGCCGTATACAACAGCCGCAAGACAGTGTGTGTGGTCAGCCAAAACTTCCTCCGCAGTGAATGGTGCTCTCTGGAGATCCAACTGGCCAGCTACCGTCTTTTTGATGAGATGCAGGATGTGCTCTTACTTGTCTTTTTGGAGTACATCCATGAGCGCCAATTGTCTGCCTATCACCGTATGAGAAAGGTTATGTTGAAAAAGACTTATATCCAGTGGCCAGGGGTGGACTGCATAGATCCCAACAAGGCCCGGGAACTGTTCTGGAAGCAGCTTAAGAAAGCTTTAAGGAGCAGCAACAGTAGAAGCCAAGATGAAGAACAGGTGGAGAATGATCAGAATGAGCAGCAGCAAGATGACCAGACACAAATGGATGACGAGCCATATTACCTAATGCCCTAAGAACAGATTTACATTTTGTGTCTAACCTTCTTCATACTGAAGAAAAGTGAAGAGAAATAAGCTTATATAAGAATTCAACCGATAGCTACCAATTTCTTTATTAATTACATTTTCCTTTAGGATTACGCATGCTAGCTTGAAACATATTAACAATCAACAAAAAGAAAATAGCCTAATCCTGTTATATAAAACAGATCAGACTCAAAATAAGACGAAGACAAAAGCAAAAAAAAAGTGTAAAAAATAAAGATGTAAATAAAATTATGCTTTATTACAAATCTGAATTCTTGTTTAAATGTTACTTAAACTTCAATATTGAAGTACATATGCTTTATTACTACACATGAAGTTTGGTCTTAACTACCAAAAAAGCTTACACAGAAGGCTGATTCACTCACAGATTCCCTTTGATTCTCTACATCACAACTGTTACTGGACATGTTCATCAATCCTGTTATGTTGTCCAAACCACAATAATACATAATTGTGACATGTCAGTCAAACAGAAATATTATTTCTTAACAAGTATTGTCTGACATAAATATGTATGTGAACACATTAAATTTGCAGTGCACTTCAGTAAGAGGAAACAGTCTGCTATTTAGAAACAGTAAAAAAGTATAATTCAATTACAGTGAAGTGTTCTGGTTTGGCTGAAAGCTGAAATTGCAGAAGTACACACTTGAAAACAGAATGGATTATTTTCACTATCACATTTTTATTTTCATCTATTTAAATTTGTTTTTTTTTTTTTAGAAAAATGTAGTGATGACACTCAAACTAGTTGCTTCACAATAAAAGTTGTAGCCTAGATAAAACGTTATATATAGCAGGCATCTTCTAACCAATACTAGAAATAAGTTAAGTGCAAGTCCCTTCTTTTTTTAACATCTGGCAGAGTGTAACAGGTCATGGCAAATTTTTAAAAGAGTTGGATGGATGTGGAAACTGATAGTAAGGCTCATAACAAAACCCTTCAGGAGGAAAGAATGCTGAAACAGATGTAAAAGCACCAAAGTGCGGTTTAACACTGACATTCTCAGTCTCATGGTGATGGGAACAACTCCTCAACTCTGTCAGAGGACCTAATGCTGAATGGGATTTCTCTAAATTTTCATCTTGGAACAGAAAATTTAAATCAGGGTCATTTCTCCACTGTTCTAGCAGTGGCAGTGCAGTGCCATGTCTACTCCCGCTTTCACCACTACCTACTTTCACTTGCTTCTGTGGCTCCAGGAAAAATGTGTCCAAAGTCCTATTTGTACAGTGATAAGACACTGGTGTTGACGTTTGAGGCTCAGTAAAGGCCTGGTGCAGGGAGAACATCTGAGAGCTGGAGTGTTGCTTTGCTCTTCGAGTATGTTGAGACGGTGCTGTTGTACTCCACTGGCTCATCTACAGACAGAGGAAACAAAGCTAATGAACAGTTACATCCATATATTATTATTATATAAAAAAAATAATAATTGCATAAACATAATTTATTTAAACCCTTTAACTTTTTTTTTGCAGAGCTAAAATAGGAGAGGCTTGTATAAATGTGCTAGAATGGTTACAATTCACAAAGCTTGATTTGTTATTACAGAGTAAAACTCCCTTACAGAAAATTTGCTTTCCCCTTTAGTTGATATTGTTCATTTAATTTCACAGACACATCTAAAGGCAACCAATGAGAAGATACTTTTGAAATACAGTAGGAAATGTAATCCTACCCCATCATTGTTTTTCCCAAATTGCCCTTTAAGAGAATGAACTTCAAATAGACATATGACAATGCCTTGCAGAAATATTTATACCCCTTGTACTTTTCCACATTTTGTCACGTTACAATCACAAACGTACATGCATTTTATTGGGATTGTATGTGACACATCAACACAAACTGATAAATGGTTTTAAATTTCTTTTTACAAATAGATATCTGAAAGTGTGGCATGCATTTGTATTCACAACCACCCAGAGTCAATACTTTGTATAACCACCTTTCGCACCAATTACAGCTGCAGGGCTTTTGGGGTGTGTCTCTATCAGCTTTGCACATTGAGAGAGTAAAATTCTCCTTTGCAAAATAGCTCAAGCTCAGTCAGATTCGCTCAGATGGAGAGCCTATGTGAACAGAATTTAAGACTTGCAACAGGTTCTGAATTAGATTTAGGTCTGAACTTTGACTGGGCCATTTTAACACATGAATATGCTTTGATCTAAACCATTCCATTGGAGCTCTGGCTGTACTGTATGTTTAGAGTAGTTGATAGGTGAACCTCCACCCCAATCTCAAGTCTTTTGCAGACTCTTACAGGTGCTGTCACCACCAAAACATAGCGTTTTGCATTTAGACCAAAAAGTTAAATTTTGGTCTCATTTGACCGGAGCACCTTCTTCCACATTTTTGCTTACTTTTATTTCCCTTCCACTTCACAATTATGTGCCTATTTGTGTTGGTCTTCCACAAAAAAATCCCAATAAAATACATTTACATTTATGGTTGTAACATAATGAAATGTGAAAAAGGTCAAGGGGTCTGAATACTTTTGCAAAGCACTGTTAGTACAGATTGTTCAATCAAAGAATATTAAAATATTATATACAAAAGGACAGGTGACTGAACTGATAGTTTAGGGTTTAAAGCTTTAGCTTTTCAGTTTAACATGTTTGAAGGAAACAGCATGAACTCACTAATCAGTAAATTGAAACACTTAGAAAACATGAAAGTGAATGTTCCTCGACCCTAAAAGACGATTGCTGTCCAAAGACTATTTCTTCTGTTAAGAATAGTCTTTGGTTAAAAGGTATACAATAGCAACTGCTGCCATTTCTGTGTTAGGGGTAAAAAAAAGCACATTTTTGTCTATTTGTAAACATAATGCACATCGGTTACATCATGGGCATACCGTATCTTGGCAGGGTCGTCTGAGTTTTCTGAAAAAGTCCTGAGGTGAGTGTGTTTCCCAAGTTAGTATCCTCTGCCTCTTAGAAGCTGTTCCTACATTCACATTCTCACAAAAGCCTTCTTGTAGACAATGGTTTTGTGAGCCATTATCTAGCACAGACAACAATAAATGACTACTGGTCAAAATCAGGTAATATTCTCACCAGTTTATGTGTGAAAATGATTCCTTATACTTACAGAAACACAGTTAGAGTTCATTTATTTGATATCATTTAGTACATTCAGGTTAGTCAACTTATCACAGACTTATTACAGACATGCCATGTCCCATCTTACCTTTCCCCATTGCTCGAGAGTCCAATGCTATGCTCAGCAAACTCAAGTCTTTGTATTCTGTGCCTGTTTTCACTATTAAACATAATTTCTTCTTTCACAATGCATCTTCACCATGTGGTTACATGCTTTATATTCATAATATTTTCATGTTTAAGTGATCTTTCTGCATGATATTGTGGTGTTGTCTTACTTAATGCAAAGCAATAATTTTGGCCAGACAGTGTAGATTTTCTTATAATTTCAACATGATTACAAATTATAACTTGGCAGTAAATGCATCATGACCACTTACTGCTAGGGTAACATACCTGTCTGAAATTCCGCTGTCTCACTCTGTTGATCAAATTCATGTTTCCTTGTAAAGATGGAATACATTTGTTTGTTGCCTAAATAATTTTGCTCTGAGCTGGGCCAGACTTGCTCTGTAGGGTTTGAGGATGAACGAGGACCATCTGCACTGATGTGCGAGTGCAGCCTACGTAGGCTGTGCTGGAGCTGAGAGCCATGTCTTTCCTGCAGTTGGTGCAAGAGCACTTTCCTGCACTCTGTCAGGAGAGGGCGGCAGCGTTGTAGTGGAAATGAATCGAGACTATGACACAGACCAGATGCCAGTCTACTCACTGCTTCCTCTTTAGATGGAAAAACAGGGTTCCTGTGTTGACTTTCATCTCCCAATGCACTTCTCTTACTGTCCGGTATGGGTGAAGAAAACATGAAGCTGGCAGGACTAGGGGCATCCAATTGTGCATTCAAAAATTGAGGAGAGTCCACTTTGAAGAATTCTGACCCTACAGGTGTGTCTAGTCTTTTAGGATTTACCAAATCATGCTTCACATACACAGCAGCTGCCTTATTTGTTTGCTTTTGGTCATGTCTGATTTTCTTTTTTGGAATGACCTCATGGTCACATGGGCTGATAGATGTTGTAAGGGACTTATGGAAAAATTCCTTTTCTGATGAAGACAAAATTAGAGCTTCTGTTATGGATTTATGATCCAAAGGGCTTCCAGATCTGGAAGCCTTAGGTGTAGCTCTATGAATCTGTGCACAATTATGTGTCCCATCCCCACTGGGCATAGTTGGAGGGACTATGTCTTCTAAATTTGTCTGTATACAATTTGTTTGCTCTATCGCCATTAACCCCTGGTCTTTACTTGCACATGCAGAAATGCCTTCTTCACTTGTTTCAGAAACCACAGCAAGAGGTGTTGAATGGGGAATTAAACAGCAAGGGGAAGGGGAATGACTTGCTGTGGTCTGTCCGTCCTGTTTATGATGGTTCTTTTCCTTCACCAGTCTTTCAATGTTGACAGACCTCACCTCATGGCTGAAGAGGCCTCTGATGGATGTAAGACGGCCTTCAGTGATGAGGCTTGGCTTCTGTGAACAAAATGGCTTTGCAACTGGCTTTTCTTTTCTGGAAAGGTTTAGTGAGCAGCTGCTTTGGCAATCTTGACACTTGCTGCATGACCCTTCGTCTTTCCTTCCTCTTTCACACTGTTGACGGTGCTGGTTAGATCTGTTGCTGTTCTGCCCTCTAATTAGATTTCTTTGTTTTATTGTTTTCAGACGTTTTGTCTTTTGAGACACTCTGCAAGGAGCAGAAATACCTGTATTGCAGGATTTCATCATGACCTTCAGATGGCTGTTGGACATGTTTGGGGCAATTTGTTTGTCAGGCAGTGATTTTCTCTTGTTAGCCCTCATCGTAAGCTTGCTAGTTAAATGCACACAAATGAAAACACAGTTAGCTAGGTACTAGATGACTGACAAAATTGCAAGGAAATTAATTCCATAATCATCCACTTTTCACCGACATGTGTTTGTGTATGATTGATGCTAACATTATCCTTGACTCACCTGTTTCTATGTAACTAATTAAATTCTACCATATTTCTATATACATGTACAAGTGTTGGACACTGAAACACTGGCCAATTTATTGTTGGAGGTTTCATGGCTAAATTTGACCAGCCTGGTGGCCAATCTTCCTTGATTGCACATTCCACCAGTAAGAGCAGAGTGTGAAGGTTTAATTAGCAGAGTAATAACAGTTTTGCTTAAAATATTGCAATGCATACAACATTATGGGTGACAGAGTTCAAAAGAGAATCAATTGTTGGTACGCGTCTCGCTGGCGCATCTCTAACCAAGACCAACTGATGCTATGCTACGCAAATGGAGGCCCTACACCATACTAATGAATTATTGTGGTCTACAACCAGGTGTTTCAGTTTCATTGTCCAACCCCTGTATGTATGTATATATGCATGTATGTATGTATGTATACACCAATCAGCCATAACATTAAAAGCACTCATTATCTCATTTTATAGACTTCTGTCAGGGGTTGGGATATGTTAGGCAGCAAGTGAACAATCATTTCAATCACACAAATTGATGTGCTAGTAGCAGGACAATGGGCAAGCATAAAAGTCTGAGAGATTATAACACGAGCCACATTGTGATGCAAAAAAAGCTAGGTTAGAGCATCACCAAAATGGCAGGTCTTGGGGTGTTCCTGGTAAGCGGTGGTTATACCTACCAAAATGCTGACCTCTGTCTACTGCTGAGAGCTCCTACAATGGTCATGTTAACATTAAAATTGAACCCTCACTTATCTGGACATCAAATGGTTTCAGCCTGCACTATAGGAAATATGCATGCTGGCAAAAACAGTGTGTTGCTCTAGCCAGTGGGATAATATACCTCCAGCACTGCAAAATCATTTAGGAAAGGTTTAAGGAACATGTCATAGTGTTCAGGGTGTTGACTTGCCATCCAGATTTCCCAGATCTCAATTTGATTGAGCATCTGTGAGATGTGCTGGACTGATCCTTGAATGCCGACCTTGCAGCTTACAGGACTTAAAGGATTGGGGCCAACACCTTCAGAGATCTTGTGGAATCCATGCCTTGATAGACAAATTTGGGGGCTGACACAGCATTAGTTAGCTGATTTTATTATTATGGCTAATCAGTATATATATGTGTGTGTGTGTGTGTGTGTGTGTGTGTGTGTGCGCGCGCGCGCGTTTATATTATAAAGGCAGAAATGTTGCTTTGCATATATGTAAATTTACATATACACAGTAGTGGTCAAAGGTATTAAGACAACATATGCACATACAGTAATATAAAACGTATGAATGTATTATTACGTTTTATCAGTCGTGTTACTGTAGCTGAGGCGTTGTGCTGCATGTTTAACTACCAATCATGACGTCACACCACCTGCCCCACTGCTGCCAGCTTTATTTGTAACGTTACCGATCAGGAAATAGTTTTCATCCTGTATCTTCCTCCTATTATTATTATTATTATTATTTAAACTCATTAATTTATTTTATTTTAAAATAAATAACAGCACCGGTCCAGACCTAACCTACTTCTCCAAACGACACTTAACGCTCCGGAAAAACCGTCTGGCGTTGATATTCCGTTTAATGTCATCTTTTAGTCTGGATAACGTTATGGCTCTAAAAGCCCGATATCTTTAATTGATTTGTAGATGATCATGGCTTTGTTTTTAAAAGCATTTTGTGCTAGTATGTGTGTTCTTACCTTTCTGAAAGTTTCTTCTCTAACCAGCTAAGCCAAACACTGGACCTGCGGCCTATCCGGGGTTTAACTTCCACTCGCCGTTAACTTGAACGTTTTGTTACCTGGCAACGGGTTAGAAACGTTAGTGGCACACGGATGGTTGTTTATATAATTATCATGGTATATAGACTACCCCTCTGAGAAAAGGGAGTCTGGGGTATTTTAAAGCAAGTTATTTTGCTATTTTGTACATTATTCCGATATTTAAGAGCGACACTTGTAGGGATCACCAAGTAGATTATGCAAGCACTCGTTTGAGGTCACAGGGTCACAGGACTTGGAAGGTATCAAACACTAGTAATTTCTTATATATATATATAATTATATTGGCAATTTAACATTACCGTGAATACCTCAATAAAAAAATTAATTTAAAAATCCCCCTTTACCATCTAGCATTCTCTAAGGAATATCATCTCAAAGACAGATAAGGGCTTACAAAAATATCACTCAGCACTTAACAGCAGTCTGAATTAAGTTCAGAAGTTAATTTGAAAAATCTTTTCAGTTTTTAAAAGACCATAGGTACAAATTTTTAATGCAAATATATAAAAATCACATGCCTGCTTTTTTTCTTCTTTTTTGCCAAATAACGCCATCTATTGGCTACATTTGGTCACAGCAGAAGTGTGTAGAAAATGCACTTGTGGAAAAGTGTACATAAAAAAATGACAATGAGGCTTGAAGCAAAATATTTAGGGTTATTCCCTTCGAGAGGCTGTGCAAACTAAAAGTATGGTTGTGTTTTATACATCTCTCTCTCTCTCTCTCTCTCTCTCCCTCTCTCTCTTTCTGTAGTGTCTGGGTGCGTTTAAAGCAAGTTTAAGGCTTGAAGGTTGTAATAAATGTATTTAATAATAATAATAATAATAATAATAATAATAATAACAGACTCCGGTTTCCTCCCACAGTCCAAAGACATGCAGATTCTTAAAAAAATTGCCCGTAGTGTGTGTGCACATGCGTGCCCAAAGTCCCGCTCAGGCCTCTATGACCCTATATAAAGCGTGTAGAAGATGCATGAATGAATGCATTATAATAATTAATTTATGAACAACAAAAGTTATAAATAACATTATTATTATTATTATTATTATTATTATTATTATTATTAACATTAATTATTATGAATATAATTTTTTGCACTGTGATTTTTTCTTTATTTTTTTCACTACTGCAACACTATTTATTTACAGTATCTGTCTATTTGTACGTATCTATCTATCTATCTATCTATCTATCTATCTATCTATCTATCTATCTATCTAATTTAGTGGTGTCAAAGTAAAAAAAGAAATAAGGCAAGTAAGTAAGTAAAAGTCTAGATACCTTAGAAGGCAGTATACAGTATACAACATATACGGTGCATTATGCTGATGTGGAGGCGCTAATGAGTGAGATTTCCACTGATCGGGGATCAGGTTCTGATCCTGCAACATTATTTTAATATTCTCTGCTCTGTTAATATAAAAATTAGATTCCAATTTAGAATTTAATATTTGATAAACCACACAGCTCATATTACCAGTCTGGTCACTCAGGGCTCCGCTGCCCATGTCTTAAAAACTTGGTGCCTACGTCACTTCCTGCGTTTGGCGCGTCGCTAGTTTGCGGAAGCAAGAGATAGGTAAGAAAAAAGAAATCCTGTTTATTTATTTACTTGCTTTATTTCCCTTATGCTAAATCCTGGCTTAACGTGATCTGATCGTGTCATTGGTTAAAAATGCTCAATGAGATTATTTGTCCAGCGTAAGGAGTCACATTTCCTGAATGAAAGGCCTGTAGCTTTCCATTAACATCTGGAAATCTGCAGACGGCTTACATGTATTAACGCCCACAATGCATGGTTTATTTTAATTACAGATGAATTCTTTAGCTTGTTATTATTATTTGCGACATTTTGCTTCTAAGTAATTAGAATTAGGAGCGCATAGGTTACAGCAAACTGGAAAAAAGTCGCTGCAAAAAGGCACAACACGTTTAGCTTACACGCCCAGGATGGTCCAAGACAAGGGCTGTTTGTATACATGTATAAAAAAATAATAAAGTGCTTTTGCAAAATCCTAAAATTCTGTATAAAAACGGAACTTTATATGTTATAATAAACTGTACTGTATAATACATTTATAATGAGCACGCCAAATATTTAATATGGTATCACTATCAGGACAAGTTTAATTGTTCTATTGTAAACGTTATGCTATATAAGTATCAATACAATTAAAACAAACTTTTCATATATGTCGGGATTATTTTTAACCAAACGGCCTATTTTAAATTCAGTATCCAGAAATGAAAGAACAAGGTTTGTTTTTTTATGTTTAGGCGTTTTCCCCAACCCAAATATTGTCATATATTAGTTGAAAAGATCAGAAAACTTTCGAGAGGGTTCGGAAGTATATACACTGATCAACCATGACATTATGACCACCCGCCTAATGTTGAGGAGGTTCCCCCATTCTGCAACCAAAACAGCAATGACCTAACAGCATTTGAGCTACAGTACCTCTTCTATTTGATTGGACTACCCAGGCCATCCAATCCACGCACCCCACATGCATCATGGAACATTGAACCTGTTGCCAGTTTACCATTTTTCCTTCCTTGGATCACTTTTGGTAGGTCCTCACTACTGCAGACCAGAGTCCAGCCATCAACATGGTCAAAGTCAATTTTCAGGCACAAAATTTCCACTTGTTGCTTAATATGTCCCACCCACTTCCAGGTGTCATTTTTAATGAGATGTAGTAACTGTAGCTACTATGAAAAAGGCTCAATTGTACTTTCTAGACAACTGGATCAGAGCAACTCCAAAACCACAGCTGTTGTGGGATGTTCCTGGTGTGCAGTGATCATATAAAACATACCAAAAGTGATCCAAGGAAGGAAAACCTGTGAACTGGCGACAAGGTCATCAGTGGCCAAAGCTCATTGATGGACGTGGGGAATGAAGGCTGGCATGTGTAGTCCTATCCAATAGAAATTGATGGTGGCTCCCAGAATGGTACAGTAACAGAACACATAGCTAGCTCAATACTACAAATTTTGTTTTCCCTATATATTGGGATTTACAGTATGTGGGAACTTGTTTTATAGTATGTTTTAGGTTATTGAATGTTCTGCGTATATATGCACAATGGACATTATGGACAAAAAAAATGTTTTGCAGCAGACTATAACATACTCACATAGTGCATGCTTTTGTAATGTATTGGCTTTTACAGGAACAGTAATGAGCAACAAAGATAGCAACCCTGCAGCTACCCCCACCCCCTGTGCTGACATACATGGTGATGGACGATGGATGTCACTGGTAAGTTTGCTCAAAATACGTGGCACACATAAGCAAACATACTTTGAGAATGCCGTAGTATGTGCTTTCTATTCTGGAGCACTATCTGCTTCATTTAATACATGCTTTTTTTTTTTTTTTTTTAAATGATGGCTTGCTTTAAAAAAATATTGGACCCTTATTTCTCTGTACAGCACAATCGATTTGTGTCAGACAGTAAAGGGAAGGAACCAGATGTGCTCTTTGTTGGAGACTCACTTATCCAACTGATGCATGAGTTTGAGGTATGATTCATTCTTTTGATTCAATTACATAGACTTCTGTAACCACAAATGTGATCATGTGCTCATTCATGAATGGTTTTTGCATAGTGGCATGATGCTGATACAATGGTATGAGTGACGAGAACTTTGTAATTAACATTCTTGTTGTTTTTTTTTATGTATATGTATATGTGTATATTTTATGTGTAGATTGACATATGTGGCATTGGTTTCTTAGTTTATCATGCCTTTGTACTAGGCATTACTAGAATATATAAGAACATTTGTGCTTTGTGTCATTTATTTGGTGGTTTGGTAAAGTAGTGGGAAACGATGCCTGTTTGCCTTGCAAAAATAATATCTAGCCAACAGTAGTTTGGTGGTGGAAAGTTTTCAGTGCATGCATACTGCATAAGATTGCGAAATCATTTTACATTACTTTGCAGTTAAATTTCTATAACTTGATACTTGCATTTTTAAGAATATTACATATACTTCGCCCTTTTCACAGAAATGCCAGTTTCTGGCTTTAACAGCTGGAGTGTAGAATCTGTGTAGGTAATCGTAGCTGAGACCGTTCTGCAAACTTAATTGTAATGAGGGAATTTCCTTGGGACGAGGCAGAATGTTTGTTGAAATGTGAGTGCTTATACCGTACTCCCCTATACTTCAAGCGTTGAAGGATTAGTGTGACAACAGCTTATTTAGAGTTCGACTTATCATGCCAAAGAAAATAGAATTGCATTAATCCAAGTATGAGCTTATGAAAGGTGAATCAGGATGTCTGCTTCTCTAATTTTAACTAAAGATTGAAGTTGCTTGGT
Organism: Clarias macrocephalus; assembly: GCA_011419295.1. NCBI lineage: Eukaryota > Metazoa > Chordata > Actinopteri > Siluriformes > Clariidae > Clarias > Clarias macrocephalus. The sequence goes on from JAAGKR010001134.1 coordinate 92,848, forward strand.
GCTGTGAAGTCCCAACAAAGCATGATTTTATTTAGCAAGCCAAATACACAGCTTAAAACCAGAATTTGAATAGAAAGGATTAGCCAAAGAGTGTAAACAGTAGGTGCAAGTGGAAATTTGGACATTCAATACAATTTGGGATCAACAAGCTTAAACATGTAAGAAAAACGGATCTAGAGAACTATCAGTCGAGGAATCAAACTGTTTGACTACATTTAAAATAAAATAAATAGCAAAAGAAATAAAATTGAAGCAGTAATATGCATTTAATTCTTTACTCTAGTATTAATTATAAAATAATGTTTTTGGCTTACTTAATCCTTCATGGCATTCTAAATACACCTCATCTTTCCCTATAAAGAAATTTTTATTTTTTATTTTTGAAAGGTTGAATTTGTTCAGACTGTGTTTAACATAATGCACAATACAATATTATGCTTAAAAATAACATAGCTGGCACCAGGTTATAAAATTATGGTATGATTGAGGACTACGTAATTGTACAATGAGTGTCATTTTCAATTTTTTATTAACCCAACTTATTTCTGTCTGGCTTGAAAAAAAATATGTATATCATATTTGTGATGTTGCATCTGCACATTCAGACTAGTGTTGACATATTGGCCTTTTTGGGTGGATTTCCTTATGATGATTAACCTCAAACTTTTATTTCATTGTTTGTTAATTGTTTGAGTGTTAAATAGTGAACCTTGATTTGATGTTACTGTAACCAGAAGAAACAATGGTTTTATCTGCTAGTCATGCTGCTTTTAATGACTCAGCAGAATGACTCAATACATAGGAATTGAATTTTCTGGAAACAGAAATGCCCTGTGAGGCTTAACAGATAAAAAAAAAACCTATGACGGATGAGTAGTTGTGTTAGGGTTGTTTTCTGTACTAGTACGCTCTCTACTAGTCTCTCTGCAAGCCGGTCCGTCTGCAATACACCTCTGGCCAGGAGACGGGTCAAAGAACAGCCAAACACAGATGATTGCTCTTTTACCAGTCTGATTTTTATTATAGAAGCACACGTGTGTATATATAGTGGTTTGACACCCTCCTTTGCGAGCAGAATACAGAAAGGAGGGGGCTTAAACTTTAATGTCTACGACTGATATAAAACAAACATAAAGGTCATACATGTAAGGTGGAATGTCAAATTATGTGGTTAGGTAAATAAAACAAGGATAGAACAGAAAGTGCATGCTCTTGACTTCTTGAACTTCTTGACTTCCTCTTATTCGCACCTCTGCACACACGGTGCACCAGGGCACAGGATGTTCTGTTAGACAGGAAAGACCACAGACAGACAGACAGACAAGAGATCATAATATCATATCAACAAAATCTTATATAGCTCAGACTACATTCTATTTTATTTACTTATCTCTTAAATGCATTCATCTCTAACATTCCCCTCTTTTATTATTAAATCATTTATTAATAAACTTATACATTTAATTTTAACAAGCGGACTGGTGTCAGTCATATTATACTACATATTTAACTAAAGGCTATACATCAGCAACCAATTTAAAGCAGTGGTATTGTTTGTAAGGACACTTTGTAGGACTAAATGTTTAGAAAACCAAGATATACTGTACATAGCCGTTAAGTGTCTTCTAATTTTTCCAATTTCAAAATTTATTTATTAGTTTTTTTTTTCCTTTTTTATGATGGTGTATAGTAATGCTTGTCATTTTTTGATCATACTTTTCTTGTTTGTACTTACATAAATGTGTATGCTATTGACAGGTGTGGAGAAAGTTGTTCTCCCCACTCCATTCTCTGAATTTTGGAATTGGTGGAGATGCAACACAGCATGTCCTATGGAGACTCGTTAATGGAGAACTGGACCACATCTCCCCCAAGGTACAGTCTTCCAGCTGACTTGTTCTTCTTGTTGCAGAATGTTCAGTATGCAGTTTGTGCTATGGAAGTTGTTTATGATGTATGGATCTTAATACATCATTTTGTATAATATGTCATGTTTTAAATTTACACTGAAATTAATTTTCAATGTGTATATAAAACATATTTATAGTTTAATTATCAATAACATAGACCTTAAATGTAACTAATAGTTGCATTTTGTTTTCCTCCCCAAAGATTGAAATATGGTCTTTCCTTCTCTATATCTAGGTGGTTGTGTTGTGGGTGGGAACTAATAATCATGGCCACACCCCCGAGCAGATCTGTGGAGGAATCATGGCCATTGTTAACGTGGTGAATAAGCAACTGCCTCAAGCTCATGTTCTTGTACTGGTCAGTTCATTCTTTTTCTCCTTATCTCTTTTATAGCTACAGCTCCTCTCAACATAATCCAGATGCACCTGATGCTGTTTTATTGTAATAACACAGAGATCAGCCATAACATTAACACCTATCACCAATTACACGATCATGGCCACCCAAGGCTTACCCATCCCATGGGGCACAAAGGCCAGTCTGTCTGGCCCAATGCCAATGTAGCACAAATCCAGTGCACCATAGCCAGCCATGCACGGGGCCCAATAGGCAAAGAGCCCAAGGCCACTGCCCCAGCCTTTGAAATATCCACATCTCAATCTAATCTAGAACCCATGGGATGCACCGGACAAAAGTCCAATTCATAGAGGCCAAAACTCGCAACCCACAGCAGCCATAGCGTCCGTTGCCAATGTCTTGGTGCCAAATGCCACATCACACCCTCAAAGGTCTTGTGGAGTCATGCCCAGTGGGCTCATAGCTGCTTCAGTTGCACAAGAGGAACCTACACAATACTGGGCATAAAGATTTGTGTTGTAATGTTATGGCTGATTGGTGTATTATATAACAAGGTCCATTCAGGTGCTGTTTCTGAAGAACTAAATGCATTTAAGCTGATGTTTATTTTACAAAACTTTTCTTTCATTTATTTTACTTGCCATATATTTCATATACAGTATGTGATGGGTGACTGTTGCAATCATCTGTATAATTTAAAGGTTTTAACTAAATAAAAACACACACACACACACACACACACACACACACACACACCACATCTATTTACACACAAATTCATGCCTAAGGGCAGCGTAGCATAGCTAATATTCCTGTTGTTCTGGGTGGGATGAAATTAGATATGGACACAGGAAGAATTCCACACACAGTAACATGAGCTCAGAATAGAACCAGGTATCCTGCCAACCCCTTAAGGCGACTTGTCACAGTTTGTGGGGTACAAAGGTCATTATAACAGTGGTATTTTATTTATTTATTTTTCTTTGTCTTTCTGTTCTTTCTCCATTAGGGTGTTTTGCCGAGAGGGAAGAGCCCAAACTCACTGCGGGAGCGAAATGCGCAAGTGAACGCCCTGGTGCAGGCTGAATTGGCCTCTCTCTCCTATGGCTCCTTTCTGGACGTCGATCCTGGATTCGTCCAATCCGATGGCTCCATCTCACACCAAGACCTATATGACTATCTCCATCTCACAGCACAGGCCTATCAAAAAGTGTGCCAGCCGATACACACACAGATTAAAGCTCTGCTAGAAATGCACGCACCCTGAGTGCATGAAAACAAATGAGGCTTCATACACTATTGTATATGTGTATCCTACACACAACAATATAAAAACATAATACTGTTACGGACAAATGTCATAAATTACACTAGATATAGTACACTAATAAGACCTGTACATAAACTGTTTTACAAAGACCACTCCATGCCATTTCATTAATTGGTTTATTAGTTAATGCATTACACAGCTAATCATTGTATTCATTATTAGAGTCATGCTTAAACTGCCATGACAAAACCTGCCAATTTATTTTTGTTCATCCCATGCAAAATAATTTTTAAGGAAACAATATTAGTTTAGGTATATGGGAAATTCATAAACACCAAAGTTAACAAGAAGCAGTGGGTTGTGGTTTAGTCAAGTAAGATTTAAGTAAAAGCTTCATGAATAAATAACTTTTCAGTTCAGGAGCTCAGAAAATAGGTAAATAGATTACAATGGAGAAGCATTGATGAGGCAGAGGTTTTAAATACACATAAATTGAACTTTTTTTTTTCTTAAAGCACTTATGATGTCTTTATTTTTTGTATGATGTTTATGTTGGTATGTCTTTAATTCATAGAAAGCTTCAGTTAGTATCTGTGTCCTGGCTGTATGTCTGTATGACCCTGTAAATATAATCTTTTCTTTACTTCAAAGTTTGCTTTAATAAAACATTAAATTGGCATATATACATACTTTCTTGACACAAGACAGCACAGTTCTCCAGCTCCTGTCTATAAGGACAATAGCATTATCTCTATTTTATTGTTTTTCTAGCTCCAACTGCCACAATTATAGAAAAGTCTAATTAATTTCACAAGATAGATCAAATGCATAAGAGCAATGAAAATGTTAAACACTATACTGTGACCTGTAAATATTTCATTCCACTTGATGAGATTGTAGTGTGATCCTGATTTTTCTCTACATCCTGTCTTGTGTTGTTAATACAGAGGCCTTTGGTTACTCTCCAAGCCTGGTGGCATGTGATAAAGTTCTCAAGCGCTTCCATCAATAATTGAGGGCCAAATCTTCAACTTAACACTGCAATATGTAAATGTATTGTTTTAAAATGCTGGAATAAAACCAAGGACTCAACCACATGGCTGTCTGAAATGAATTGATATAAAGATTGAGATGAGACTAGACTGTTCCTTTCCATTAAACTAACACGCATAATGATAGAGTAATTCTCAATGTCTTGATCTGACAAGTCTGGGAAAAAAAACATCTGGTTTGATGGATCTCAATTTCTGTCCTTATCTGTACCACAAAATTGAAGGCCTTATTTATATTTGATGGTGTGACTAATGTCACTTAGTGAAGAAAGCTCAGCAAAGGCTGTTCTTTCTAAGGAAGCTTAAAAGGGCCAACGTACAGAAGCACGATAGAGAGCATTCTCTGTCATTGCATCACAGTGTGGCTCTGCAGAAAACCGGAGAGGCCTGGCTCGGATAGTTAAGACTGCACAAAGGATTGTGGGAACCAACCTCGATACAGTGTATGCTAGCCATCTACACAAGAGAGCTAGCAACATCATCAAGGATCCAACCCATCCAGGACACGGACTTCACAAGACACTTTTCCGCACCAAGCACTTTACACCAGGACAGTTACTCCAGCTATTAGTATAACTTGTGCAATATTTTCTTACCTTGGAACTTCATGTTTGCACTTTTTTTGCACTCTACTGTTTACACTAAGATCCAGCTCCCACTTCACATACAGTCTTATGCAAACATTTGGGCACCCCTAGATAGATAACAGATTTTGGAGATTTTTTTAATTGAAAAGATGTTAACACAGACTCTCTTGGAAACAGAAAAAATCACAATATTTTCAGAAAACATTGATGCATAGTTACTTCTTATGCCATATGGCACTGTGCAAAAGTTTGGGCACCCTAAGAGTTCCAGAGTCACAGATTCTTTTTACAAGGTTTCAGACCTTAATCAGATTGTTAGATCTGATGCATGGCAACAGCTGTCATTAGTAAATGGCAATTTTAAATTTTTACAAATACTTTGACTCTTCAAATCTTGTGCACACACTTGCAGACACTCAACAACCATGGGTTCCTCTAAGCAGCTGTGTAAGACTGAAAATGAAAGTTATTGATGCCCACAATGCAGGAGAAGGCTACAAGAAGATAGCAAAGTGTTGTCAGCTTGCAGTTTCCACAGGGAGAAATGTAATTAAGAGATGGCAGTTCAGGTGAACTGTGGAGGTCAAGATGAGATCTGGAAGACCAAGAAAACTCTTGGAGAGGACTGCTCGTATGCTGGTCAGAAAGACAAATCAAATCCCCCATTTGACTGCAAAAAACCTGCAGGAAGATTTAGCAAACTCGGGAGTGGTGGTGCACTGTTCCACAAGACCTTCATGGAAGAGTCAGCAGAAGAAAACCTTACCTGCATCCCCATCATAAAATTCAGGGCCAGAAGTATGCAACAGAACATCTACAGAAGCCTGATGCATTTTGGAAACAAGTGCTGTGGACTGATGAAGTTAAAATATAACTTTTAGGCTGCAATCAGCAAAAGCATGTTTGGAGAAAAAAAGGAGCAGTATTTCATGAAAAGAACACCTTGCCAACTATTAAGCATGGGGGTGGATCTATTATGCTTTGGGGTTGTGTTGCAGGTGCTGAACAAGCACCTAAGTAGACTGTGAAGAAAATAATGGGCGGATTCTTCTGATGTTTTGAAGAAGAAATTGACAAGAACAAATAAGGTTAGTGATGTGTGGGGAAAAGGACAGATGGTTGTCCACAGTTACCCCTAGATTGCAGGGAGTGGCTGAAGGAGTGATCCAACTGTTGTCCAGGGAGATCACAAGTTCTTGCCAGGGATGAACAGCAGTTCAGTTTTACTTAGATTGAGCTTCAGCTGATGAGCTGCCATCCACGATGAGATGTTTGCCAAACAAGACATGCTGAGATCCTGGTGGAAACCTGAGTGTCTGAGGGAGGAAAGGAGAGAATATGTTGCATGTCATCTGTATAACAATGGTATGAAAGCCATGCAATGATATGACCTTACCAAGAGACTGCGTATAGATGTAGAACAGAAGTGGACCAAGTACTGAACCCTGTGGGACACCAATAGAGTGTCTGTATGGGGCAAATGTGGATCCCCTCCATGTCACCTCATACGACTTATCTTCTAGGTAAGGAGCAAACCATTGCCATACTGTTCCACAGATTCCAAGGCTTGTAAGAATAGATAATGGAATCTTGTGGTTCACCATGTCAAATGCAGCTGACAGGTCCAGAAGGATGAAAACAGATTAGAACAGAAAGAACAGATTAGAACAGAACAGATAGTTTAGTTTAACTAGCAGCATGGAGCTTATAAGGTGACTGACAGAAGGGAGGTCACTTTAAATATGGATTGGTTGGGATCATTAAGGTTGTTCTGTGAGAGATGAGAGGTGGTCTTTTTGTAAAGACCATCGAACCATTAAGGTGTAGTTATGGTGAGTGATGTTCAACATTTTGTTTTTCATTTTGGTGAAATGAATCAAGATGTGAATCCAGAGATATCATGTTCTGTTTCACTGAGATGAACAAAAGACATAATAGACATTAATAGAGGCTTTTTTCCAGTCTGTGGAAAAGTGAACTGCATCATGGATGGTGTAGTGTTTCCATTGAAGTGTTTGGAATGATGAAGAGAAAAAAAAAACACAAGCATAACCACTTTCATGTTAAGCCAGTATAAATCAAAAAGGAGAAGAAGTCAAAGATGGGAAAATACCGTTGCAATTTCATGTAAATATAATATGGATCTATTGTACACATGGCAGCTTTGATTCGACTTCTTTTACAGCAAGCTCAGGCATGGAGTATGAAATCAGACACCAAGAGCTTTTGCTTATAAATGCTGAAATGCTTCACTTTACCTCACAGTACTTTGCAGCCTTTGGCAATTGGTACTCATAAACGTGAACTTTTTCAGGCAAAGATGAAATTTCTGATGCTTCTGATTGTCTTCACTGTCATGGTGGGCTTCAATGCTCTTTGCCAAGGTACTGTACATGTTTCTTATACTATACTATAACTACAGTATACAACCTAAGTTACATATATAATGGGGATGAATTGCCAGGTACTGAATTGGTACTTTGAATAACTCTTACATGTGTGACCTTATAAGATATTATGTAACATTTTTGAAGTTTTGAAAGAAAGAAGTCCTTTCATATTAATTAGATTTTTTTTTGTTTATCTGCTCAGTCTTCTTGCTTGTTTGTTATTACAGAAGTGATTGACTCCCAAGTTAAAGACACAAGCTGTAAGTTAGGAATATTTCTTCATTTTATTAATGGCCTGTTTGTGTTGAAGAAAAATACATATACATTCACATACACATATAATAGGCTATAATAGACACTTGATATTACCTTGTCTGCACTAATGAAGTAATAAAAAAATGTAATAAACAGAAACAGTGTTTCTGGTTTATCTCATCCTGATGTTTACAGTATATATGATGTTTAATAGTAGCAGGAAACAGGGGACTGGAGTTCTTTTTCCCTTCACATAATGCAGTGGCAGCTGATTCTGATGGAGCAAAACTTGATGTTACCAGACTCACCAGATCCACCAAGCAGCGAGGTACATCCTGTGCCTGTGCAGGTGAGTAGTGTTGTAGGAGTGTGGCATACGATCTCTGCAAAAATCTGACTTTTGAGTATAATAGCATTTTAAATATAAAATCAAGTTGTCTTATTTTTTTTTAAGCATTCATATAAAAAAAAGGCTAGTCTCATTTTTATATCACTGTTTTTAATTTAATAAATATCTAATTAATTATATGCTGTAAAATATTATATTATGACAGGCTTACATTCATTACTACTATGTATAATATGAGATAGCACTAATTATCGTCAACTAGTTTTTTTTTTTTTTAACATTTAGTTTGTTTTGTTTTTAACAACAGCAACAATAGAGAATTTGAATTCACATATGGTTCACCAGATACTGTATGTAAAGAGCAACCTGAATGATTTAAGTATTAAATACATAGCTAAAAAAATTGTAACTGAGCTAAGTGGCCAGCTACTGTAACATGTACTCCACCTTTACATCTTAATATAAATAAAGCTAGACCTTTGCCTTAAAAGCATTTTTTTTTTTTTGGTTTATGTTCATGGTTGTATGAACTGATTGTGTGCCAACTTATTGGTTGTGCACTATTTTATTATGTCTTTAGGAAAAGCTAAAGCACAGAGAGGATGTCCATGCAAAATAACTGGTAAGTCTCTCTCTCCTACACACATGCATGCAAAAACAGCTTTGTGACAGTACTTCAGAGTTTATTTAATTTCTTTATACTTTCCTTCTACATCTTGTTGCTGTTATAATTACTGATGTTTTTCTTTCTTTTTTTTCTTTCTCCAGATAAACTTAGTAAGGAAGAGAAGGCAGAGTGCTCAAAGCAGGGCATTCGGAAGTACCAAGAATGCAAGAAGATGCTGGCAAAAAATATTAATGTTGTGACAAACAAGGAGAAAGTAGTTAGTACCCCAATTTAATTATTTCTCCAACACATATTCTCACTTCCGTGCAAGACTGACATCAATATTCAGCTTTTTTGCTCCATAGAGTTTTGCCTTTTTAATCTCTTTCATTCTCTGATGTATTCCAAAAGACATAACATTTAGAAAAAGAAGATGCAGATGATACCAACAATCATTTATTTCATGTACCATATTACACAGAAATATGCGTATACAGATTGTATGTAGAATATAGATGCATTTTTAAAATAGAAAGTGCCTTCTGGTGATATCATTCCAAAAAAAAAAAAAAATGTTAGCGATACTTAATCACACTGTAATCCATTGTCATTAAAAAGAATAAAGCAGTATGATTCAGTCTCTGTGTGTTATCTGTGTTGTATAAGCTCAATTACAAAACAAAAGCATAAATATAAAAGTAATGCAAATGTAGTTTAAATGCAAGTGTGCATGATTCATGTTAGTTATACAATAAATAAAGTATTAGTACAAGCAATATCTAAAGACGATTTTTAAAAGCTCCTACAAATAGTGTGTGTATTTTTTATATCCAGTATATATTTATTTTTTGTTTTTAACAACAGCACTAATAGCCATTTTGAATTTACACACGGCTCTCCAGATATGTAAAGAGCTACCTGAACTGATTAGCAAGGATTTAAATACATAGTTAAAAAAAAATGTAAATGAGATAAATGGGCAGCAAGTGTATGGCATGAGCTACTATGTACTCCAACGTAACACTTTAAATCTTAAGATAAATATAGCTGGACCTTTGCCTTAAAAGCATTTATTATTTATTATTTTTATGTACAGAAGTACAAGTATACAGATTATAGACAATATTTTCAAATAGAAAGTGCTTTCTGGTGATATTGTTTCTAGATCATTTTAGTTATACTTAATTACACTTAAATCCATTGTCTTAAAAAATAATAAAGCAGTATCATTTAGCCTGTGTGTGTTATCTGTGATGTATAAGCAATAATCAATTACATAACAAAAGCATAAATATAAATGTACTGTAATACAAATGTAGTTTGAATGAAAGAGTGCATGGTTCATGTTTGTTGAAAAAAAAACAATAAATAAAGTATTAATATAAGCAGTATCTGATGAGGATTTTAATGGGCTGAAAAAGAACATGGTAGTGGTTTAATTATTTATCTATCAAAAATAAAGAAAAAAAGTATAGTAAGTATAGCCAGCAAAAATTGTGCAGGGAAATCAGCAAACACAAATGCCCTCTGAAAAGTGAGAATGCATCATTGATCATTCTGAAAAACATCTTTATTCCCATGTCCTGGCAAAATAAATGCGCATTACTGATACGGGTACTAGTGATTTGATGGTCGATTGATTTAGCAAAAAACAGAGCGATAAATATGCTGAGGCTTGCCCTGTTGTCACCCAGATCTGCAGATTTGCATGATGTCAGCGAGACTTTCTCTGGAAAACAGCTCGAAGTTATCTGGTTGTCTGCCATTATTTATTTATCTAACAAAACAACCATAACGCCCCAAAGATATCTGTATTTCCACAGACAATGTGTGGTTTGTTTAGAAATTGAACGTTTAGTATTCTTAATATTATGAGGCTTTAGGATAATTGAATTGATTTAAATATCTGTCTTTGTTCCTCTGAGTGATGAATTAAGATGCTAGAGGGAAAAGCACAATACAGTCGATTCAGTAGCAGGCCTCAAAAGGGCTTCGTCAGCATTAATGCAGGCAAAACAAGAGCACACAAGGTAGTCAGCAAGACGTTAGTCTGAAGAGAGGCTGCTGCACTGTGGTCTGTGAAGGAAAAAGTATAACAATGTTGCTGAAATAATCATTAGAGAAATCAGTAGAGAAAACAATAAATTATCAACATTAATTATTATAGTAAACTGCTCTATTTTTATTTTAATCTCTAATAATCAGCTATTTTACTTGTTGAAACAACATACTCACCTGTGATAACATAGGACTTAGACAGTGTGTTATTGGTCAGGGGGTTTATGGCCACACAGGTGTATGTGTTCCCCTGAGGAGTCGTTAGGGGTAAAACTAATTTGGCATCCTCTTTAATGACAGTGTTGTTGAAGAGCCATTGGTAAACACTTGGTGGCTGAGACTTCGCATTGCAAATTAAAATAATGTTGATATTGTTGTTAGTTGTTATAGTCACGTCCACTGGCCCATCTGTTTAACAGGAAAGGAAAATGTGCAGTTAGGCATGAATAGAGGTTAAATAAAGTGCACCATAGCTTCATGTGAATAAACAACCTTGGTTCTACTATATACAGTTCTACAACATGTACACCTTTGTGAACTGAAATAAATTCTCTCACCCAGAAGTTAAAATGAACATGTTTGCTGAGAAAATGCATTTAAAGATTCCAATACAATTGCATTGGAAAAATTATACATTTTGTACAGCTACATTTGTATCCCAACAACATAGTTGGTAAATTAAAGTATTAATTATTTAACAATGTGACAAAACATATAATTATTTACAGCAATTACTTTAATTGTCAGTATTATTCACATCATATTCTTATTGTCTGAAATATAATCACTTGCACAGGATTTACTATGCAAGCTTTAATCACTCCTGTATTCTGATTACAAGCTCAGTTAATCATGTTTATCAGTTAATTGTATTCATTTTTGCTATTATGTATAATTTACTTTAAAAACAAACAAACAAAAAAAGCAAAACAAATGAACAAAACAAATCAAAGCACAGCTACAACTTTTAGATTTCTATATGTTCTATCTGCATTTTCTTTGTTTGTTTTGTTTGTTGACAATCTTTGTTTGTCCATAAACTGGATTTGTCCCCAGCGTAGACAGCCAAGGCAATGTTATGAATTAGCCTAAGTGAAAACATTCCACGCAGTTTTGATAAAATACAAAATAGTTTTGTTTTCGTACAGTGGAAATTTCAAGTGCATTACTGCCAGACTTTTGGCGAAACATTATTTTTCATTATTTTTTTGGCTGTTTGCCAGAATTCAGACACAGCATCATCTCGCCTTTTTTGCCATTATGCCATTATTCCACTTTTTTTACACTATAACCAATATAAGCAAAATAACATGATAATATAAGATTCACAATGATAAAGGGAAAAGGGCACTTACAATTGACTATTAAACTGTACGGCTGGCTGTAATGTGATCGAAAAATATTTGTGGCAACACACTGATATGATCCATCATCAGTGACCTGAAGAGGATGGAACTCCATGGTGGTGTCATTCATGGATATTGTGGTTGTTGTATTTAATAGTTGTCTGTCTTTTAGCCACTGGATGCTTTTAAAAATGCCAGTCACATTACAAAAAAGCTGCATATCCTTGGATGCCACAGGGATGAGAGTACTAGGAGTCACCACCACTGAGGAAATTCCCACTGAAACAAAACAATATAATACCGTTGTGATAGAAATGTCACTTGAAATAAAATAAAAAATAAAAAAAAATAAATCAATTCACAGACAAGAAATGTAGTAGCATAGTGTCTATTTTCTTTTTGTTGATGTGACAAATTGTATTAGAATACCAAGGTAGACCAAATGAGATCAGGATGTACAGTACCAATGACAGTTAAGTTCCATGTAGCCCTGCTGTTTCCTCCTGTGATGTTATTTTGGGCTAGACAAACGTATTCTCCACTGCTGTTAAGTGAAAGAGAGTAAGCCTGATACACAGCGCCCTCTGCCACTTGAGAACCTTGGAAGAACCAGCTGTATTGACTGGCAGGTTGAGAGGAAGCAGAGCAGTTTAATGTCACATTAGAACCTACTTCAGCTATGGCTGGGCCAGAAATTACAGGGGACCACGGACCATCTAGATGATTAAGCAGAAAAAAAAAAAAATCATAATTAACAATTGGTTAAAAAATTATACAAGAATGAATTCAAATGATTTCAAATCAAAGCTACATTTAAGTAAGAATTCTAAGTAAATTTAGCGCACTTGTGATTTACAATAGACATGAACTAAACATTTTAGAATAATCACTTTGAGGGAAACTGACCTGCTTGTTTGAATGCTACATTTAAATAATAATTCAAAGCAAATTTAACTAATTAAAAGTTATTTTTCCAGCTTTATGTATCACTACAATAATGCATCAAGCTCAACAATGATCTAATCAGCCAATCACGTGGAAGCAGATGTTCACATCAAACACCAGACTGGGGAAAATCCTGACAAGTTTAAAACTGTAAATATATCATCTTGTGTTTTTTTAATCTTTAACTTCTAGTTCGTGTAAACCTGTGTTCACGAACATACTTCAAGAAGTTCCAAGAACATACTTCCTGTTCTTGGAACTTGATGACCAAACCCGCCAGAGGCAATGACGATGTAGTACACGCCTATTAATCACATAGTGTAATCTGATGGGCCATAGTTATTAATTGGTTCGATTTCTGTTGACCTGATGAGTGTTTGTTAATCTGAGTAATAGGAAATTAGTGCCAACATAATACGCACATTGAGAATATGATAGGCATGTGGCTAGGAAGTAGTTTGAACTTGATAATTGCACATTTTCCTGTTTTGACCCCAGTTCCAAACCTATTCTTTTATACACAATCAAAGCAAATGAAATCATAGTTTCCCTTTATTCTGGTGTTTGTTGTAAACATTTTGACCTGTACTGTATATGGGTGACCACATTTTGACCACATGACGGACTGATTGGATAATTGCATGAACAAGTAGGAGTGGAGAATTAAAATTAGTTTTTAGAAATACAATCACTGGACACTTCATTAGGATATACAGTGAGTATAAGACTATATCTAGTAGCTACAGTATACATTTAAAGTCTACTCTGATGCAAATAAAAATATGGTATAAATCAGCAGGACATTTCCTCATATGGAAAATGATTGAGAAGATTAATAAAATGTGGTATATGCTACTCACAGTTAACGATGAGAATGTAGGCTATGCTGGTCGCATTGCTCACAGAATTGCTTGCTGCACACTGGTATTTTCCATTATCAGAGAGAGACAGCTGATTAAATGTAAGCGTCTTGTTTTGGTTGGAGAGAGAATGTCTGCTGTCAGGAAACAGGTACGTGCCATCTTTTATCCAATAAACAGAGTCCACAGGTCCCGTGATGTCACAGGTCAGGGCAAATGAATTGTTGTATATTGGTGGGTCACCAAGAGTCACAATTGGAACAGCAGATAATGGGTCTAAATAAAAAAAAAAAAAGATATAGTAATATAAATGATACACTAGCATTGATTTTTCCTGAAGTGCTTTGTTGTACTTGTTACATTGTTTATAAGTTTAACATTTTTTAAATCTCACCAGTGATGTTGAGAGTTCTGGTGACTGTGTCATATCTGAGAGTCACAGTGTTTTGGGCAATGCAGACATAATCTCCTGTCTGGTTCTGTGAGATGTTGGTAAGCGGGAGGGTTGGGCCAATAATATTTAGTGAAATGCCATCGTATGACCATTGGATTAATGCGGGAGGTACAGAGTCACAAGAACAGGACAAAGTGATGTTTGATCCTGAAATGTATTGCATCATGTCTGGCAGAACTGTCATTGTCAGGTTGCTGGGACCATCTAAAGGGGTACAATTAGTTAGATCTATTCAAAAGTGAACCAGATGAGATTAGAAAGAATAAAGTTCATAGAATAGAGTCAATGTGCAAGTACTCTTGAAAAATGATTTATCACAGACACAGAGCTGGGGATCTTAGAATAATGCTACTGTATACTCACAGCTGACATTGAGATAAATTGAACTGCTTGCTCCACTGCTGATGTTATTCGCCACAGAACAGTGGAAAGGGCCACTGTCATATCTGGTTACATTATTAACAATGAGACCACTTCCATTATTAATGAGTTGAGCATTGGCAATTGTGACCTCTGAACTGCCATTATACCATGTGTAGACTAATGGTGTGCCACTGGCAGTGCAGGTGAATGTGACACTGTCATTAAACTCCACCAGGTCTGTGTTACTTACTGTCAGTGACACATTCGTGATTCTTTCTGAAGGTAAGAATATAAAAAACAAGATATTTTCAGTTTCAAACTCCAAGTCACAACCCATTCTGAACACTGATTTAATACACTGGACACTAAAAAAAATACTGAAACGCAATGTATATACAGTGTATTTAAACAATATATAATTATGGTTATGAGCTGTTCTTTATTACAGTGATAAATTGGTTCACAAAATCTCAAAATATTTCCAAGTTTAAAATATAACAAAGATTTTCCCTCCCTTCCTAATACATGTTCAAGGCTTTAATGTCTGTTAGTGTTAGGAATTCCAATCTGTAAGATAGGAATTGGCAAATGTAGCTCGCTACATGTAACCCTGCACTATTCCCACCTTCAACAGAGTGTACAAGTGTACAAGATAAGCATATTTCTGTGTTTAAATACAAATAACTTGTATGGAATAAGTATAAAATAAACATACTTATAACAGAATTAAATAAACTTCAGAATAATATAATTACTAGATTTTTTAATGTCTTTTTTTGTAATAAAATATAAAATATTTTATTATTTAAAATATTATATAATGTAATAAAATATTGCCATTAAATTACCACATTCATGCATTCTATATAGCTTATATATAGCTCTGTTAGCTTTCAAATTCGGGAGCTGTAATTTTCTTCCTAGGACAGGACAGTTTTTTTTTTTTTAAACTGCCAATAAAATTCCTCCTTATTTATTGAACATTTAAATCATTACATGATAAAACTATATCTGAATTATTTTCGCTGTATGTCTTTAGAAACTTACCCTGAACCGACAATTGAAGTCCTACATTTACAGTCGGGATTAAGGCTTGTAGTGCAAAGAAGCCAGAATCACTCACTTGTACTGTGTACAGAGTGATCTGACTTGTGGATGTGTTGAATGAAATTCGCCCTCTGTAACTGTCATTCACTACAAAACCACCTGGGTAAAGAGTCACCAGGATGTTCCCACCTAACAACCAACTTCCAACAGTGATGTTCATCTGAGGATTTAGAGTAATAGTGACATTATCCCCAACAGCCAGAGGATTCGCAGAAGGAATCAGACTCACAGAAGTGACACCTGAAAGACGAAATTTTAGGTATATTAAGCCTAGAAATATATGGTAATATTGTAGTTTATTAATTACATTAATAACTAAAGTTTGGTAGGTATGAAATTCAATTAAATTTTAATTCAATTTTATTTGTATTGCACTTTTAACACATGCCATTGTTGCAAAGTAGCTTTACAGAATCAAATGAAACTTACGGAAGTTTGTATGAAATGTGAATGTGTATAACTTTTTTCACCATACCAAAAAACAATTTAAAAAATTGCAGGAAATACTAAGTTCCGCTTATTACTTCCAAATATTTAAGATTGTAAGTTGTAGTCAAGTGCTGCTAATCTTTAGCCCTTGATTAAGTGATCATCAACTGCTGTGCAGACAAATAAGTTTTGGCAGTTTGCTGCTCTGGAGCATTCAGGTGTGTGTTAACACAAGGCAAAGAGGGAAAGGCATAAGCAATAGTCTTAGAGAAGCAATTGTTTCTGCAGATCAACCATCAACCATTATAACCATTTTTGGGAAACGCACGTGAAACAATGACGAACTTTCGCAAAATGATTTGTAGAAAACACTAAGCCAGGGGTGGTCCTTGAGAGCCACAGCTTTCCAGAAGCTAGAAAATACTATCTTAAATGAGGGTGTAGTGGGGAAGACAAAGTGAATTGCTGCCTTGCCGCTTCTGATTGACTGAGCACATCTGATTCAGGGAATAAGCAGTGAGGAGTGCAGGGATAATTAGATAACACGCAGGGCTGTGGCTCTCGAGGACCAGGGTTGGCCACCCCTGCACTAAGCGCTAAGATCAATCGTTATCAGGAAATGCAGCCCAGACCTTCAACTCAAAACTCTTTGGCAACTTGTGCATTATGATAGTCAGAGAACAATCCACAACATTGCTGCCATTGTTGTTGTGTCCTACGGAACAGTCCAGGCAATCCTCACGTGTGATTTGAACATGCATTGTGTTGCTGCCAAGTTCGTCTCCAGACTGCTGACCCAGGAGCAGAAGAAACATCACATTAAAGCCAAAAACTCCATCAGCATGCAATGCACCCGTTCTTTGTGTTGAGGCTTACAGTATTATTGGTGACGAAACTTGGGCGTATGGGTATGACCCTGTCATGGGTCTAGGTGGTGGTCAGGCTAGTCCGGCTGATGGTGTGGTTGCCGTGGGCATGTTGGGCAGGCATAAATATAGAGGGGTGATTGAAACAAAGAGTCCTTTATTTACAAAAGAAATACAAACTCAAACAACCAAACAAAAGAACCAAAACAACAAACCCCTATCTGTTCCAGTTCCCTGTGTTCAGCTCCTGTGTTTTTTTCCTGAGCCCACGTTTTAGTTTGAGTTTGTTGTTTGTTCCTTTGTTTGTCTGTTTGAGTTTGTTTAAATAAAGACACTTTCTGTTCAACAAGCCCTCTGCCTTCATGCCTACCTTATATGCCCATGGCAACCACACCATCAGCCGGTCTAGCCAGTACCACCAGCTATACCCCCTAAGGGGACTGAGCGCTAACACAGGGGACTGAGCGCTAACACAGGGGACTGAGCGCTAACACAGGGGACTGAGCGCTAACACAGGGGACTGAGCGCTAACACAGGGGACTGAGCGCTAACACAGGGGACTGAGCGCTAACACAGGGGACTGAGGATGAGGAAACAGAGCTGGTGCTAACTAAAAACACATAGCGGGACTGGAGACGGGACTGGAGACGGGACTGGAGACGAGACTGGAGACGAGACAGGACCAGGGAGACAGATTAGAGACAGGACCAGGGAGACAGATTAGAGACAGGACCAGGGAGACAGATTAGAGACAGGACCAGGGAGACAGATTAGAGACAGGACCAGGGAGACAGATTAGAGACAGGACCAGGGAGACAGAGACTAGAGACAGGACCAGGGAGACAGAGACTAGAGACAGGACCAGGGAGACAGAGACTAGAGACAGGACCAGGGAGACAGAGACTAGAGACAGGACCCGAGATGGGAACTAGAGATTGGACAGGACTGGTTAGTGGTTAGTTGGGTTAGTAGCTACATGGATTACTGGGATTCTGGATGTTGACCTACCAGGTTAGTATCTAATGGAGTTAGTGGCTAACCGGGTTAGTACTGACCTAATAGGGGGGAACTGAACATGAAAGGAAAGGCGCACATGAGGCTATTCCAAGCTAGTGGCTAACTAGCAACCAGAACCACTAGCAGTCAATCCCACTAGAGGCTAGCCTACTGGAGGCTAACCCTATTAGGGGCTAACCCTACTAGCAGCCTAGGCCTACTAGCAGCTAACCCTGCTAGCGGCTAAGCACTCATGTGGCTACACAAATCTAAACAGAAAGGGAAGCAACAAACAAAGAACTAGACAAGAAGACCAACACTAGGGACACACAGAACGGTACTTACACAAGAGGAGACACTGCCTAACTAAACATGAAACAGGACAGCTCCATGAATCCACTAGGAATATACAGAAAACAAAACTAGAGCCCTCTTGAAAACAGTGTAAACAATCTAACTAAAATATAAAACTCAAAGAAACAAAAACCAAACAAAAAGGAATGCCCACATGCCGGTATAAGGATAAACAAAACATATACACAAACATACCAACAAACAATGCTCGACAGTTTCCCAGAACAAACTGCTATTTATAGAAAATCTAATGACCTTCCTTCTGGGAAACTGAGTCGATCAACAAAAACTACAGACAGACATGAACAGTGACCTCTAGTGGAGGTTCCTAACAGATCCTGAGAGGAAGCAACAGTCTTCACAGGGGCAGAGCCCATCATCTCCCCGATCAAAACAGGCAAGCCTGAAAAGTGAAGGCTCTTTTTCGATATTCACAGCATTGTGCATTGAGAATTTTTCCCCAGGAAACAAGACTGTCAATGGTGAATTCTACTGCCAGGTTTTAAGGGGTCTGAGGAAAGATGTACGGCAAAAGCGACTGGTACTGTGGCACGCAAATCTGGAATATTTTTGATACCCCTTAAGAAATGCATTATTAGCATTTTTTTCCTTTTTTACATTTACTTTGTGAAGTGTTATAACAAAAATAAAGTTATGATATGAAAAAAAAGTTCAAATGACAAAGTTGATATCATTGCTGAATCTTTGCTTTGGTAAAGGATCCATTTTTCTAAACACCACCTTCTTTACATACATTTTAATTAATTTAAAGATCAGTTAATATTGGCCATTATATATGATTATATATTACTCTCCATAAATAAGTATAGAAAAAAACGGAAACAAAATACTCCATTTAACCAAATATGTGTCACGAGCTATCGGAGGATAAGCACAGAAGCCTTAGCAGTTAGCTCGTGTAGCGTGGATGGTAAACCCAAACGCGGAAGCAACGCGAGTAGGCAGGATAACCACGCGAGAGCTAGGATCTACAGAAATAAATCCACATTCTAGCAACACACACTCAATCAAAGAAGCAACCCGAATCGGTGAGTACTCACTGAACAGTTGAAACGAAGCATCAGTGAAGTGATGAATTGGTGAAGTGATGAAGGGTTTGAGCTGGGAGGTGTGGAATACCGGATGGATCCGGAGCGCCGCAGGCAGCTGGAGCCGGTAGGTGACAGGATTGATATGGAGGGTGAGATTGTGAGATAACTCAGCCCATAGGAGGTAGCAGGCCCAGGAGCGCTGGCGATCGGCAACAAAGCATCTCAGGTAGCGCTCCAGTTGTTGGTTGGTCCGCCTCGTCTGCCCGTCTGCCTCGTCTGGGGATGATAACCAGAGGATAGACTACAGGTGGAATTGATCAGATGGCAGAAGGCCTTCCAGAACCAGGCGGTGAACTGGGGTCCCCTGTCCGAGACGAAGTCTTTTGGGAACCCATGCAGTCGGACTACATGTTCTAAAATCTGCTGTTTTTTTTGGCTGACGGGAGTCCGGCAAGGGCCACCAGGTGCACGGCTGTGGAGAACCGGTTGGCGATGGTGAAGATGGTGTTTTTCTCTTCGGAGGCCTGCAGGCCCGTGATGAAATCGACGGCAATGTGCGTCCAGGGCCAATGGGGAACGGGGAGTGGTTGGAGTTCCCCCATTGTCAGTTGGTTGGTATTCTTGGCCCTGGCGCACACTGGGCACACCTGGACGTACTCCTTAACGTCATTCGCCATAGACAGCCACCAGAAGGCGCGTCTGATAAATTGGAGGGTGCGGTTGGCGCTGGGATGTTAAGGGCGAGGAATGACCCCATCGCAAAACCTCAGTCCTTACGGTGTTCGGCACGTAGAGTCGCCCAGGCGGCACACCTGCCGGTGCGGTCTCTGTCGCCTGTGCACTGCGAACCATCGTTTCCAGGTCCCAGCGAAGTGGAGCAATGATTTTGGCGGGTGTGATGACAGGCGCAGGGTCCGCCCGGGGAACGTCCTCTTTGTGTTGGGAGGGGGCGTCAGCTTTGGTGTTCTTGGACCCCAGGCGGTAGGATAAGTGGAAGTTGTAATGTTCGAAGAACAATGCCCACCACGCCTGTCTCAGGTAGAGCTGTTTTAAGTTGCGGATGGTGATCAGTTTCTGATTGTCAGTCCAGATGATGAACGGCTCCCTGGCGCCCTGGAGCCAGTGTCGCCATTCCTCCAAAACCCAATTTATGGCCAGCAGCTCGCGGTCCCCTACCCCGTATCGCTGCTGTGTGGGGTCAAAGAAACTTGGAAAAGAAACTACAGGGATGTAGCTTCTGGTCTGGACCTCGTTGGGAGAGAACAGCCCCGGCGCCCACATCCGAAGCGTCCACCTCCACAACGAATGGTTTACTTGCATCTGGGTGCAGTAGAATTGGGGCATTGGTGAACCGGTGGCATAGGTTATGAAAGGCTAAATCTGCTGTAAAGAAAGCAGATTTTATCTCAGCCCTAGCTACCCATTACTCTTTTGACTTCCTAGCACTAACAGAGACCTGGATATCTCCTCAGAACTCAGCTATACTGGCTGCCCTATCCTCTGCCTATATATGCAGAGGTGGTTGCACGGGTCTGCTGTTGTCTAAGAGATGGTCCTTCTCGCCTATTGACCTGTATCATCACAGTTTTTCATCATTTGAATTCCATGCAGTTAAGGTAACCTATCCAATTAACCTCCACATCTTAGTTATCTACCGTCCACCTGGCTCTCTAGGAAATTTTCTGGATGAAATGGACATGCTTCTTAGTCTTTTTCCTTCCGCTAACACTCCTCTCACTGTTTTAGGAGACTTCAATTGAACTGTTGTTCATCCCTGGTGACTCATCCCCAGGTCAAGATCTTGTGATATCCCTGGACAACAATCAAATCACTCCTTCAGCCACTGCCCGCAATCTTGGGGTAACCGTGGACAATCATCTGTCATTTTCCCCACACATCGCTAACCTTACTCGCTCTTGTAGATTTCTTCTTTAGAATATCAAAAGAATCCGCCCATTTTTTTCTTCACAGGCTACTCAGGTGCTTGTTTAGTCCCTTGTTATTTCAAGACTGGACTACTGCAACTCACTCCAGCC
This sequence comes from Clarias macrocephalus, assembly GCA_011419295.1. Classification (NCBI taxonomy): domain Eukaryota; kingdom Metazoa; phylum Chordata; class Actinopteri; order Siluriformes; family Clariidae; genus Clarias; species Clarias macrocephalus. The sequence continues at coordinate 114,492 of JAAGKR010001134.1, forward strand.
TGGCCTGCCTCTGTCCACGACTCGTCCTCTGCAACTGATCCAGAATGCAGCAGCACGTCTCGTTTTCAACCTTCCCAAGTTCTCCCACACCACCCCACTCCTCCGCTCCCTACACTGGCTTCCTGTAGCTGCCCGCATCAAATTCAAAACACTGATGCTTGCCTACAAAGCAAAAAATGTCCCAGCACCCACTTACCTTTCTGCTCTAATCACACCACTCACTGTGCCACATTCCGTCCGATCCTCCAGCACTGCTCGCCTCATCCCTCCTCTCAGGGATAGAGGGCGGCATTCATCCAGACTCTTTTCTGTTCTGGCACCTAGGTGGTGGAACGAACTTCCTCTAGATGTCCGTACAGCAGAGTCTTTGACGATCTTTAAATGACGACTCAAAACGTATCTATTTCTCCAGTACTTACAGGACTAACCCCTTCACAAAAAAAACAGACTATTGGCACTTAGTTATTGACCTAGTTAACCCAGTCTAAGTATCTATTCAGTGATGTAAACTTTAAAGCACTTTTTGTAAGTCGCTCTGGATAAGAGCGTCTGCCAAATGCCTAAATGTAAATGTAAATGTAAATGAAAAGCGGTGATGGCGACGGGGTTGAGGTTGAAGTGATGAGAAGAGGGTCGAATCAGAGTGGTTAAAGGGATGGCAACCATACTGTAGTCCTGGATAAAGCAACGATAGAAGTTCGCAAACCCGAGAAACCGTTGAAGTTGCTTGAGGGTCTTGGGTAGGGGCCAATGACGCACAACTTCCAGTTTCTGCTGGTCCATGGCTACACCCTGGGGCAAGATGACAAAACCCAGGAACGTGGTGGAGTGCTTGTGAAAGGCGCATTTTTCCAACTTACAGTACAGTTGGTGGGCGAGTAATCTCTTAAGGACCGTTCTGATGTGCTGGGTGTGTTCCGCGGCTTTGCCTGAATAAATAAAGATGTCGTCCAGGTAAACGAACACCCACCGCCCTAGCGTGTCCCTAAGGACATCATTGATAAACTGTTGGAAGGCGGCGGGTGCGTTGCAGAGTCCGAATGGGATGACCAAGCTCTCGTAGTGTCCAGTAGGGTGATGAAAGCCATCTTCCACTCATTGCCCTCTCTGATGTGCACCAATTGTAGGCGCTCCGGAGCTCCAACTTCGTGAAAATGGTGGCGCCAGAGAGGGCATCCAGGGCTGAGTTGGTAAGAGGTAACAGGTGTCTGTTCTTAATGGTGATGTTATTAAGCCACCGATAATCGACACAGGGACATAAGTCACCCCCTTTTTTCTTCACAAAGAAGAACCCAGCGACGGCAGGTGAGGAGGAGGGCCGGATGGTGCCGTGGCGAAGGGCGTCAGAAACGTATCTCTCCATCGCCTGCGTCTCTGCGGCGGAGAGGGAGTAAAGATGGCCGCGGGGGGGGGGACCGGGCCTGGCTGAAGTTCGATCGTCAGGTCATAGGGGCGATGAGGAGGTGTGTGGCTCGTCTCTTGTAGAACACTTCAGCCAGGTCTCGGTAGGCGACGGCGATGGTGTTGGTGTCGACATCGGTTGCCTCTGACTCCCTAAAACACGTCCCAGCCGGAGCCCACAGGCAGAGTTAGGTGCAGGTCCACCCCCACTGCAGGATCCAGTTTTGCGTCCAGAAGATGAGGGGGTCATGTTGGAGCAGCAAGGGGTGTCTGAGGATGATGGGTGGCGATGAAATGGAGGTGAGGTGGAACTGGATCCGTTCGTGATGTTGGCCGATGACAAGGGTGAGAGGTTGAGTCTGAGAGGTGAAGGGGCTGGAGGAAAAGGGCCGACCGTCGACAGATGTGATACGAACGGGCTGGAATAACGCCTCAAGTTCCACTCCCAGTTCTTTGGCAAATAAAGAGTCAATAAAGTTACCTGCGGCACCGGAGTCGATGAACGCAGTACTTTGGCCTCGTTTGTGGCCAAACCGGAGGTGTACTTGGACCGTGAGACGGAAATTATTGGGTGTCGTGACCGAGAGGTGGAGGGGGCCAAGTGAACTGCCCCGTTTGCTCACCGGGCCTGAGCGTTTCTGAGAGAGGGCCCTGTGGTGCGCCGCTGACCCACAGTAGGCGCAGAGCCCTTCTCTGAAGCGGCGTTCCCATTCTGCAGCGGTCAAGAAGGCGCGTCCTAGTTGCGTGGGTTCCCTGGCTCCGGTGTTAACCATAGCGGGAGGTGGAGATCCGACGGGTGCCATGACAGAGTGGGTGGCAGAGTCCGGGGTGCTGGCCTCAGACGAGAGAGCAGGCGCTGGTCAATGCAAAGGGCGAACTGAATCAGGCCTTCCAGCGTGGCGGGAAGTTCTTGTCCGGCGAGTTCATCTTTGATCCGTGATGCCAGTCTGTCGTAGTAGGCCAACGGGAGGGCGGCGTCTCCCCAGGTGGTCTGCACGGCGAGAGTACGAAAGTCTGCTGTGTAGCGACTCACGGACGACCCTCCCTGCCGCAGATGATATAATTTGGTGTCGGTCTCCACCTCAGCAGCAGGATGTTTGAATGTTAGTTTCAGTTGGCGGGTGAATTCTCCATAATTCACTGAATCTGATCTGAGGACCGGCGTGGCCCACTTAGCTGCCTGCCCGGATAGCAACGAGACGAGAAGCACAACGCGCAGTCGGTCTGTGGAGTATCTGGTGGAATGAAACTTAAACACAAGATCCAATGCGGTTAGAAAAACACTGCACCTCCCATCTGTACCATCCCACTTATTCGGTAGAGCTATGAAAACATCAGAAGGGGGGGGGGGGGGGGGG
>JAAGKR010001134.1:117288-140513 GCA_011419295.1 Clarias macrocephalus
CGTGACAACAGCCGCGGGGTTCGTTCTCCTGCCGTAGCTCCGCCACCTCAAGGCGCAAAGCCACGACGTCTTAGAGGTCCTTTTGGAGAGAAGCGACTTCCCAAAGCATCTTATTGTTCAGCTCGGCATGCTCGGCATGCTGGTTTTCTAGGGGCGGATCTAGAAAATTATTCATGGGGTGGCAAGGGGGGTGGCATAATTGGCATTAATTATGAGGGGTGGCAACACTGAAGCAAGCATCCTTGCATGTTTTTTTGGATTCAAGGAACGCTATTCTTATTCGGTGTATACAGTACACTAGGGTGCACATTTTTACATTGTCCTATAAAAATGAAATAAAGGCTGATGTATGATTGACATGAACCTGATATCTGGATTGGAACGTCAGATAAATTTAAAAAACTCTTTTATTTTTAGAACACTAGGACACTAGTGCTGCGGTGGCAAATGGGATGGCAAGGCCTTTTCTTAGGGTGGCAATTGCCACCCCGTGCCACCCCGGTAGATCCGCCCCTGTGCTGGTCAACCACATCACAGAGGCGAGCAAACTCTGCTGGGTTTACTGCTTTAGGCTCAGTCATTCTGTCACAAGCTATCGGAGGATAAGCACAGAAACCTTAGCAGTTAGCCCGTGTAGCGTGGATGGTAAACCCAAACGGGGAAGCAACGCAAGTAGGCAGGATAACCAAGCGATTTGTCTAAGAACTCTCTCACACGAAGAGCTAGGATCTGCACAAATTAATCCGCGTTCTAGCAACACACACTCAATCAAAGAAGCAACCCGAATCGGTGAGTACTCACTGAACAGTCGGCGAGGCATCAGACAAGGCAAGGGCGAACTCAATGACTAAGCGATGTGAAGCGCCATCTTGTTTCCTTTTATGCTTCTTGAAACGTGAGCTTTGCTTTGATTTGTTGAAAAATACATTCTACATGGATTTTACAGTGTGGTGCCACCTTCAAAAAAAGTGTCTATGGCACCTATTCTAGGTAATATTTTTGTACAACTTCATGGGGAAGTGATGAATTCTGGGCAAAGTCGATAAAATGATAAAAAATAAAATATTATTTTAATGTTAAAGAATCATGAGTTCTGGATAAATGTGTATTTCCATAAATACAATTGAATAATGACACAAGGTCTTTTTAAAAATGTTTTAAGTACATGAAAAACTTTGAATAAAAAACTATTATTTTATTGTGTCCACATTAATATTAGATTTTACCTGCACAAAGTTACCTCAAAACTACTAAGACTACTAACAGGAAAAGAAAAGCCTTAATATGTAAGGTAAGATGTAAGTCTTAAACTGAAATGTAAATAAATATCATAAATAATTTAAAGCTAAACAAAACCCCCACAATTTTTTATAAACATTGGTTTTGTCATTGATTTAAATATAAGAAAGATAAAGGAAGTATGATAACTTCATTTCAGTAATGCCTATAAAAAAGAGTATACGGTATAAGCAACTTAATTTTAAAACAATACAGAATAGCTAAAATAGAATTAACATATATTACTGTTAATACCTGTTATGTAGACTGTGATGAAAAAGGCAAAGCAACAGAAACATTTAGACTCCATTTTGGACCCTTTACTCCTTACGCGCTTCCTTATGGTTCCTATGAAAGATGTGTTGTCAAAAAGGCTTTTGTCAGGTGAAAAAATAACTGTTGGCTGTGTGTATGCTTAAATACATCAGCAAATGTTTGCATAGTTGTCACAAAGAAATTATGTGATACTGTACCTTCCACACACACACACACACACACACACACACACACACACACACACACACACACACACACACCGTAGGGTGTGTAGGCTATATTGTTAACTGGTACCTTATCATTAGTCAAAACTCTCCACCAATTACAATTCACAAAACTCATGGTAGTCATGGGGGAGAACAGAACATACCTGATATGGCTATAGTGTGTATTTGTACAAGATGAGCCATTGGTTTTTTATCTGTGTTTTTGCTCTGGCCAGCTTTTGTTCTAATTATGCAATATCTAACCACAATAGCCAATGAGTCTAGGTCTAAGTAGGGGCTTTTGTGTGCTAAAGGAAGGATACACTCAAGCTTGCGTATGCCAGCCACACATCTAACAGCATTTCTTTTTTTTTTTTAATCAAACCTCAGCCTTGTAGAATTTTTTATTGTTTAGAATGTTTTTCTTAAAACATGCATTTGTAGAGCAGTTTATGCAGTATCACAGTTTAAGCTTATAACATCATGTCACCATAAATGTGGCATGTAAAACATGTGGCAGACATGAAAGACTGTGAGAGAAAACCAGAGCACCCGGGGAAACCCACCAAGCACACGGACATTGAGACAGGAAACGAACCAGGACCCTGGAGGTGCAAGGTGACAGTGCTAACCGCTAAGCCACCCATAATATAGTTTGTATATATTGAATTAAACATTCGCAGCATTTCCTCTTACTCAAATACTCACTGATAGAATCATTTATGAAATATAAATGTTTTTAAACTTTGCATAAAGGAAAATATGTCAGAATACCACTAACAGTATAAATTTCAATCCAGTAAAATTTTATTTATATAGCTTTTTTAATATTAAAAATGGTCACAAAGCGGCTTTACAGAAATGTACAGTATATAAAGCTGAACATAAACATATATTCTGAATGTTAAATGTATAAATGTATTCCCTAATGAGTAGACCAGAGGGGATACTAATGAAAATTATCAGCAGGCCCTTGAGAGGAACCAGACGCAAAAATAAACATATTCTCAACTGGGTGATATCAAAGTAAGATAATAAATCATTGCTTCTTTATAACTATATACAATATAGTCAAAAAGGGCAATTGTGTAAACTGGAAATTATGAGCTTACGAACAACTTATCAGTATATGCATAAGTCTTTTCTGAACTCATTTCTGAATTCAGGTTTCAACTTAAGCTACCAAACTGAAGTTAATAACTGTTCAATATATTCATCTTATGTTCAACTTGAGCATAAGACTGAATTTAGCAACTTAAGTAATAAAGGCATCCAAAGGGGGGAAAATCTATAGCCATCTTTACAGTTTCTATGTGGTACCATCCATGTAAGGCCATCTTTATCAGCAGCAAGTTATTTTCAAATGATAAATATTCCAAGCAGAAGTAGGGCAGAGGGACTTCTCCAAAGTCTGTATTGCTTTGTTGTACAATTTAATCTTCTGTAAATTTACAGAGTGTTTTATGTGACTTGTTTTACACCAAGTTGAATGTATAAGTGGGTTACAAGATTTTGAGCAATGAGAAAGAAGAAAAAATTTCTGACGGAAACCAATGACTAAGTAAATTTTCAGGCTGCATTTACAATGGAGTAGGTGTTTATTGAAACTTGTGGAAACGGTTGCCTGTTTCTATATTACTAATCTTTGATTCAGATACGATTCAATCAATGACTTCTTTGCTGTCAGAATAAAATACTTTTCACTTTTGATATAAATTGTGTGTGGCATGTTCTTCCCATGCTTGGCAGGTTTCCTCTGAGAACTCCGGTTTTCTCCCACAGCCCAAATATATGCAGGTTAATTGATATTAGTTTCATTGCCCATAGTGTGTGTGTGTGTGTGTGTGTGTGTGTGTGTGTGTGTGTGTGTGTGTGTGTGTTTGTATGTGTGTGCCCTGCAATGGATTGGCACCCTATCCAGTGTGTGCCCTGACTCGTGCCCTAAGTCTCCTTGTAATAGGCACCAGGCCCCCCGCAACCTGGTGTGTGTGTGTGTGTGTGTGTGTGTGTATGTGTGTGTGTGTGTGTGTGTGTGTGTGTGTGTGTGTGTGTGTGTGTACAACGCAACCTTAAACCTTCAAAAGGCATTGTACTGTACAAATACAATCAATGTCCAACATTCAATCAATTGCTTTGAGGTAAAAAGTTACCTAAACCTGTACATACAAAGTGCATGCATAATCTAGGCACTCTAAGAGCCTGGTTTTTAATACTTCATAATAAAAGCATGATTATTTATTTTGCTGCCATACTTGGCATGCATGCATGCATGACGTGGTTTATCCTCAGTATCTATTATGTTCTGGCACTGTTATCAAATAGTTGGTTTATAGCACATTTTTCACAAGCACACACCCAAAGAGCTCACCAATTAAACATCTGTAACTGCTTTATCATGGTCCATGTTAAAGTATTTCCAGAGATTCAGGAAAGCAGATATACACCATGAATAGGACACAAGTTCAGACAGTAAACTGTGTTCAGGAGCTAATCTAAGACCTTGTAGCTTTGATGCCGCACTTCCCAAAACATATAGTAGTTTATTTGAATTTGGCTCCAAAGTACTTAAAATGCAACAACAAAAAAAATTACCTGCGTGTTTTATTCCAAGTATGATTTGTCATCTTGAGGACAGTTTACAAACATATTTACAGTGGAAATGTAAAACTTAAGTGGAAACTTAAGCTGAAACTGTTATGTTACTGTATGTTATGTTATGTTATGTTATGTTATGTTATACCCTGTCCAGAGTGTACCCCACCTCGTGCCCTAAGTCTCCTGGGATAGACTCCAGGCCCCCCACGACCCTGAATATAGGATAAAGCGCTATAGATGATGAGTGAGTGATATTATATTATATTATATTATATTATATTATATTATATTATATTATATTATATTATATTATTCAACTTCTGTATTACTTATCGCGTATACAGGGTCATGGTGGGGCTTGAGCCTAGGTATCATATCATATCATATCATATCATATCATATCATATCATATCATATCATATCATATCATATCACATATTACACACAGAGCATAAAAATGTTATTTAAAAATTGTAATAGATGTCAATAAAACTATCACACAAGAGTGTTGCAAAAACCAGGAAGCAAATGGGTACTTGCATTTTGTACTTAAATGTTTTGCAATAATTTACTTAACATTTTTTAGGCGTGACTCATTAGTTTCTATTGTTTTTGGGAACATTACATTTTTTAAGATGGTGATTTTTCTGTTGCATTACCGTGTTGTATTTTGTTATGCTTTTTAAAAGCATTTGATGGCCTCATATTGCCTATTATTATTTAACTTAAGTAAAATAATGTTTAATATTGAGTCTATTTTGTGAAGTTTATTTTGTGGAAATTTCACATTTGCATGAGGAGGGTGTTGATGAAAATAAGTTATTCTGTTGGCACATTCCCCAATTCTAATCTTGTTTAGAAACCAAAACTTGGAGCTAGAGTTGTCCAAAAAAAGTGACAAAAAATATAATGCTTTTCCTTAGTTGTCAGCACCAGATTAACAAAAACAATTTTATAATCACAGAACAATTGTTATTGTGGAAACCAAAACGTGTTTACTGTATGTAAATTTTGTTGTGTCCTTAAGATGGAGCCCCCTTTTATCCAGACTTAATTTGGTGTTATTTAAATTAAATTTTGGGGAACAACCTTTTAGATCATGATGGAATTTTAATTGATAATGTAATTCCCAATATCATTCATTAAGGAGCCATCAAGTAAAAAAAAGGAAATGTGTAGTAGATTAATTGTAAGTCTATGCATTATCATTATCAACATCTAGTCTAAGTTCAACCAAGGTTAAGATGCAGATACCTTACTATTGTTCAGATCTGAGGTTTTGTATTGGACAGCTATTCATATGAAATTAATTACACGTGTGAGATCAGTAAATAAATTTCTAGTTTCAATGCAATGACAGTGTCAATCCTTGTTGACTTACTACAAATGTACTTACTACAAACCATTTAACCTATAATTAAATAAAACATTTGATTTGATCAGTTTGACAAAAAAAAAAAAGAAAAAAAGAAGCTAACTCATGCATTTTATATTCGGATGTACAAAAGCACAAATGGCAAACTATTTTGTCAATATTTTTTGGGTTGTGAATTTTGTATGATTTTTCATACGTAGTATGATCTATCATGCCATCTCTCACAGTTTTGTCACAACCAAGATTGAAATGATAAATAAATCAGCCTTGCAGTGGCGTTTTTGGTTATTTTGGTATGCAATTTAATAGCAATGATATGTTGGTTGAGTTTTTTTGAAAAATATTTGATTGCTGTCAAACATGCTTTGATTGTGATTTAGCAGTGATTCAAACTGCAAGTAGTGACAGCAAATTAGAATAAGGAAAAACGTTGAGTTTTGTTGCACTTTTTAATTATAAATACTGTAAGAGGTCAAAACATTATAAATAAGACAATGACATGACAACAGCTCCCTATCATAGTACAGGTATGCACCATATAACCATCAGCTTCTAGAACACAGCATGATACATTTCCTGATGCATACCTGTCATTTATTATGGGAGTGACTGCAACTGGAGGAACAAATAGTAAACCTCCTAGTGTACTGCATAGGAAATACCTTAGCTTCAACAATCATGTGACGGTAAGAAGTAACACAGTTACGCTAAAAAAAAATCAGGCAGATACAGTATGTGTCATGCTTTCCTCAAAACATGAAAGTATGAAGCTTCTAAAAATGGTTCTATAGTAGTTTTTAAACCACATGTTTAGGAATAGACCAGCTAGTGTTTCAAAGAATAATAATGTGCTGAAATGAGTAAAGGTTTGAAAATGGCATTAGGGCGTTCTCCTGTCCTGTGTTTTTCCTAACAGGTTACTGGGTGACATAACCTGGAAATTGCAATTGAAATGTACACTTTTCATTGGTAATACACTTCTCAGCCAATAAATAGATAAATAAATAATAATAAGCAAATAGTTAAGAGCCTTACATTGAATAATAACTGCAGTGATTGATATTTTTCAGCTGGCAACAAGTTATTAAACACTAACTGATGTAGTGAGTAGTCTAAACAGCTAAGTAGCATAAAGAAAACCACTTATCAGTAAGGTTAATTTAGATTCAGTTAAAAATTAAGGTTACCTGACTTGAATGAGCATATTTTTCCATCAATGGATATTTTTTTCCTTTATGGCATATACCAAAGCATATACATATTACGTTGAGAATCTTTGGGACGTGCAGGAGGAGACTTTACACAGTGGTCTGATTCTTCCATCATCAATACAAAATTTTGGAGAGAAATTAATGCGGTGCAGAATACAAAATTAGAAAACGAACCTTCAGAAATGTAAAACAAATGCAAGAATATATGTAGATTTTCTTTATAATAACAATTTTCTAAATCAGTACTATACAGTAAATGATGTAAATATTTAAGAATGGTATGTACAGTAGATTCATTTAGTTACATGCTGTCCAGTATTTTATACACCTGATTCAATAAATTCAAGATCCAAGTAATGATAAAATGCTGATGTTAAGAAAAGTTTAAACCATACACGTGGAATGGTGTAGTTTAAAAAAGGTCATAATGTCAATTACAACAAGCTACAATATATTTATGTTCTGCTTTCTCCCATCAAGGGGACGCCACAGTGAACCATCTGATCTGCACACAACTTGTCACAGGTTTTACACTAGAAGCTGTTCTCTCCACAACTTTCTCATTTTTCCAACCAAACGTAGGACAAACACATGCATGGGGTGGGTCTGATAAACCCTGATTATCAGATGCCCAAATTAACAACCTAGAGCCTATGCTGCCTGCCTCACATATGATTTTAAATGTAATTTTTAATCCATGTTTTATTTTATTATTTACTAAGGACATTATTTTTGCTTTGGTGCAAATATTAAATTTCACAACTGTGATCCTGCAATTGATATTTGATTTATACTAGATAAATTACACTATACTGTATGGTATTTTCATTTTTACAATTTGTAGTATGCTACAAATCTTCTTCTGCTTGCATGAGATTACAGACGCCCTTGATTGGCTGTAGAGCCGTGATAGAGGGGGCTCAGCCAATCAGCTCTCTCTAGGCCTCCGGCTGTGAGAGGTTACAGCATCACCCGGGAATTGAACTAGCGATCTTCTGATGATAGGGTGAGCATTTTACCGCCCGATAAGACTGGATTCTTAAGAATGAAATAGAAACTTTTTCAACTGTAAGATAGTCAACATTATTTAGGATTTCAGACATGCATGTAAATCTTGGGTTGGGGAATTTGTTCTAGTAATTTTAAGAAAGCTTAAAAAAGCAGGAAAAAAAAGAAAAAACTTTTCCAATATGCAGCCGGAACAAAATACAAATTAAAGATAACTTCTTCTTAAATCTTCTTACTAATTGCATTTCTGATACAGTACATTGTAAAAATAGGGTGAAATTATTAATAATACTGTAAATTCAACTTAGGATAAGTTTAGTGTAGAGCTTAATGAGCAGTGGCGTCCGGTCAAAACGGGGCGCAGGCGCGCCGCCCCCCTTAAAGTTAGGCAGAGAAGAATGCTACTTTAACATGTCATTTTTTAACATAATAATTATTTATTTTAATAATCAAATATTTAGTCACAATATTCCGCAGAATTTCTTAATATAATTTATTTGCAATTTAAAAAAATCTAAATTGTACTACGTTCATTTGTGTTCATGTAGGCGGGGCGCCGGACAAACGAGTGTCTATGTAGGCACTGAAATTTTTGAAAAGCATGTGACCTGAGGCTGAGCTCTGATTAGATTTTGTCAAATCATCCTTCGGGCGCAGCACTGTGCGCCCTGAACCCTCCTACTTTTGTTCTTAGTGAATCAATATTGTTTTTAAATATTTGGGCTCATGTGATTGGACCATTCTCAACGAGTCTTTTCCATCACTTCCTATGGCAAGCGCACCTGCTGACTGGATGCGATGTGAGTCAGGACTTTATTTTATATTAGTAGTAATGATGCTTAATCACTTTAATAATTTTCCAGCGACTATTAAAAGTAAAATTTTTATTTTGTTTGTTTTATTTTCATTTTATTATGTTTGTGCTCTAACATATACAGTACATTAAACAAACACACTGTAGGACAGACCATGAAAATGTAGGGGGCACTACTATCTATATTCTCTTTAGTGTAATATATACAGCTGGCTGGCTTTCTTCCTTCTTCTGGACCTCAACAAATACAGCTTGCTTGAAATGAATGAGAATTTTCAAAATATGACTTGTTAAAAACATAGATATTGTGAGCAAGGATGTAACGAGGTGCACATGCATGCCATTTCAGGGGACAGACATGTCCACATTAGTCAGACAAAAGTCACTTGTAATTTTGAATGTGAATCACAATGACAAACAAATCCATTCTGACAAAAAAAAAATGTAGCCTGTAATGTGAACATAGCCATGATCTTCTAAAATGCTCACTACAGACTGCCATAACACACATTATTGCAAAAGATCATTGCAAAATGTAACCTCATAGTTTCTTTCTTCAAACTCTATAATGTTTGCAGATTCTTTTGTCCATGATATCTAGTCTATTCAATGTAATAATTTTTTTATTTATATAGCACTTTTAATAATGGTCATTGTCTCAAAGTGGCTTGACAAAATGAAAGAGAATTATGGAATTCTGGTGTGAGTGCAAAAAATTTGTATAAATCATAACGCTCAGATCGTGCCTGATGAGCAAGCCGAGGGCGATAGCGGCAAGGAAAAACTCCCTGGCAATAGGAAGGAACCAGACTCAACAGTGAACTTATCCTTATCTGGGTGATATCAGATAGGAGGAGTTGTTTTACAGACATACTGTGTCATAGGCAGCTGGAAGTTGAAAAAGATGTCTAAGTTAACATGGAGTCCATTTCGTCACCAGGATAAGTCACACAGGTGCAGAAGAGGGCGTCTGGATCACTGGGAGCTCAGGAGCAGCATGTGTAGCTTCAGTTCAGCTTCTCTAGATGCATCAGGATCCTCGCGGAGTTGGCCTCTGTCTACTGGAGCTGGCACAATCTCCACATGAAAAAGAAAGAACAGGTCGAAAGGAATTAGCGTAGCTGCTGTTCATGATATTAGCAGGACTAGATAAGAGTGAGCATTTAGATGTATTGAAGTATATATGGGATGAAATTATGTGTATGCCAGACTAAACAGATATGTCTTAAATTTACTTTTGAGCTAGAAAACTCAGTCTGAGCACAGCAAACTGCCAGGAAAGCTATTCCAAAGCTTAGGAGCTAAATATGAAAACGCCCTATCCCCTTTTGTAGATTTTGATATTCTGGGAACTACCAGAAGTCCGGGGTTTTGTGATCTTAAGGAGCGTGATCTTAAGACTGGCTAGATACACTGGAGCTAAACTATTTTGCTAGTTTATAATCAATTCAGCGCAGGGATGATAATATTGTGGTTATATGATAATTTTTTCTTGATCTGGTGAGAACCCTGGCGGCTGCATTTTGGACTAACTGCGGCTTGTTTATTGAGGATGCAGGACAACCACCTAGGAATGCATTACAGTAGTCCAGTCTGGAGGTCATGAATGCATGAACTAGCTTTTCTGCACAAAATAAAGATAAAATGTTCCTGAAATATTTAAACGATATAACTGAAATAAGGCCATATTGTACTAAAGCTTTCAATGATTAACCAGTATTTACCAGTATAGACCTATGTTTCAAGCAGCAGAGGTTTAACAATAGGCAAAACTAACATTTGGTGTGCCGGGTTATGAGTGCGTATCTCTGACAGGAGGATCAAAGGGCACTGAAAAAAAAAACAATGTTATTATGCAATACAGAGCAAACAGTGGCTGTTCTGTAAAAAGAAATCTGAATAATGAAATCATTACACCTTTAATATATTTTATCAAATATGTACAGATACCTACAGATTTTTGTTATAGATCTGATGGCTTTAAATAATGAAAAATAAGATTTAAAATTAAGAAGTTCTGTGTTGGAAACTGAACACACTTAAACATTCATACAGAAACTTCTCTCTGTATAAGGTGTGTACACGAGCCTACAGTATCTATCTAGGTTTGTTCTTTTTGCCCCTGAGTTATGAGTTAAAATGATTGACAGCCCTTTTGTTTAAAGGGTGTGATTTTTACTTATTCTATTGTTTGAGTGTACAACTTGCTTTGTACAAGTGTAAATATATTATTTGTGTGTATTTGGCTGTGACTCTCTTTTCTTTTCCTACAGTTATTTCTCACTTGTTTTTGGTCGTTTTGGTGGAAATGTATATAGTACTATACAGCAATCACATCATTGTAACATTACTGTGGATTTACTGCTTTGTTTGTAAATCAATATGGATTACAAACATCTTCTATCGTAACTCACCGTATGGGAATAATTAATTATGGGCACACTACAATAAATAGTTTAAAACAGAATAGTAATAGAGGTGTAGAGGTTACCTCCACACATGCATGTACAATTACAGGATTCTACTGTATGTATAGATGGATCAATTTTGTTTTGCAAAATGTGGTGTTTTAAAAAAAATATATATATAAAATAAATTATAATTTTACTGAAGGTTGGGATATTTTTCTCAGGATGGGATGAACTCATTAGTGGCAGACATACTGTACAATGAAATAACAAATCCAAAAAGGATTGGTTACACAATCTGGCCCTTCTCACAGTAGCTGCATATTCAATATCTCATTACAGTGCCAACTGGAACTGGGTGGGACTGGGTGGGATATTAGACAACAAGTGAACCTTTTTTTACTTAAGTTGATGTGTTGGAAGCAGATGGGAAAGCATACCAATTTGAGTGACTTTGACTAAGGGCCAAAATGTGATGTCTAGAGGACCAGGTCAGAGCAACTCCAAAACTGCAGCTCTTATGGAATATTTCTAACAGTGGTTCTAACAAACCAAAAGTAATCCAAGGCAGTAAACTGGCAGCAGGATCATGTTTGCCAAAGCTCACTGATGCATATGGGGGAGCAAAAACTAGCCTCTGTAGTCTGGTGTAATAGAAACGCTAGAGTAGATCAAATTGATGAAAAGTTGATGCTGGTTCTCATAGAAAGGTGCTAGAACACATAGTGCATCACCATTATGGTGGCAAAAGGGGGACCTTCTTAATGTTAGGCAGGTGGTCATAATGTTACTGATGATCAGTGTACTGTATGTACCATAAAAATGGGGACAAGCATGCTATAACGGCAAAACAAACAAACAAACAAAAATCATTTTTTATCAATATAGTTCATCAATATAGTTTTGTGTATCTGTAATATATGCATATTACACAGTGTTTTTGTCTTTGAAGTCTATTAAAAAGGAAATATCACTTTGTTTATATTGTACTGGTAAGTTTTCATTTTCCACATCCTTCCTTTTTTAAGTGTTCACGTGTACTAAACTTTTGTTTAAATGAAAACTATGAAGTATGCATACTCATATTCAACTGAGAGTGCACACACACACACACACACACACACACACACACACACACACACACACACACACACACACAATTAGAAAATGGCTGTTATTACAGCAGGCTTGTAGAGGCATTTTCTGTATGGAAGCAAATTAGCATCATACTTACTTGAATTATATCAGCCTTTGAAAAATACATTTTGAAATTTAATCACTGTTGAATTGTTAATTTTGAAATTTAAATACTACTGAATTTATTAAACTGAAATATTTGACTTTAAAAAGCAACATCTTTGAATTTAAGTGCTCTGAATGTCACACAAAATTTTCAACAATCCATTTCAAGCTGTGAAATTCAGATAGAAAATTCAAGTATAAATTCAATACAGGAAAAGCAATCGAGCTAGAACAGAATCCGTTCGTCAGTCACGTGACCCAGGTTAAGCGGATGTCTTTGATACCGGCTTCGATACAGGTGTTGTCACAAACACAAACACACACACACACACACACACACACACACAAACACACAGTATGTATTTATGTACGGTACCAGTCAAAAGGATGGATACACCTTCTAATTCAATGTCTTTTTGCTTTGTGATTTTTTTCTCTCAAATAGAACAATACTGGAGATTTGGTAATTGGATTTGGTACCATTTGTAAATGGTATTAGGTAATTAAGTAACAACCACAACACCACCAGCAGTCAGCTGTTATTTTTTACATGGGGCACAGGTAACACAATGCACAGAATGTTTTTAAAGACGCTGTCTTTTGAATTGGAGTATGGGGAACAGATTTTCCTGGCCACCAGGAAAATCGGTTCCCCCTCCCTACTGGCTGTGAAAGTATGAGGGATGTCTGAAACTGACTCAGAGACATGAGTGCCTCTAGTAGAGATAATACAATAATCATAATCTTTAAAAAAAAAAAAAAACTGTCTTTTGAATTGTAGTATGGGGAACGTAGTTTCCTGAGCATCAAAAATTAAAGGAAAAGAATCATTCAGATACACTATTTAATGTAAAAATACTATTATAATATGTGCTGTGACAGTTATGTATGTCTGTTTTAACATAACCATACAGTATATGATGGATTTCAGGATATCGTGTTTCCCCATCATATGTGGGTGTAGATGTACATGTGATGGCTGAAAGTAATTCAGATTCATAGTTACACATTAATAACTATGAGTGTGGTGTTCTATAATCACTGTACCTGTGTGTTTGATATGTACACCAGATAGAACTGGATGTGCAGTTACTAACTATCACGAGTAGACACTCTACCCTTGAGTACCATGCTATAATCAGTTACAAAGTATAATCTTAAATATATTTAAAATAAATCAATATCACATCCATCATCACACAGCTACGGGAATTAAAATTAGTCGTGAAGTCAGTACTTGCCCAGCAAACCAGCCGTTTGCAGCGGTTTAAAACATCGGAATTATCTTCAAATATATATAAAAGCGAAAAGACACTGGACTATTTTGCATATATTGTTTGTTTATTCAAAAAGTTCGTCAAAACACTTTAAAACGATAGAAAACCGTAAAATCCTCGCTCGCCCGCTAGGTGGTGAGTGGCGTCATGATTTCATCAGCGCGCACATTGCGCGCGACCGTGGACACATAGGGACAATGAATTTCCCGGAACACCTGTTCCCAGTGAGTCTAGCTAGATGGCGGAGGGCAGCGGCTCGGTAAGTGCACCTGCAGTGTGTTACACTAATTATATATTATCAGATATTTTAGTCATTTTACTGTGATAAAGTAATTTAGTCAAAGTTTAGTTAAAGTTGGGCTAGTGAGCATGAGACCTAGACTGATCTTTGTAACACACACGCGCACGAGAGAGAGAGAGAGAGAGAGAGAGAGAGATACACAGTGGTGGCCAAAAGTATTAACACAGCATGTGGCATGTATTAGTTCTCTCTCTGTGCACAGAACAGGTGACGTCACCTAGTTCAGGCCTGGCAGAAGAGTTGTGTTAATTAAAATCGGCTGCTTTAGTTAATTGATGGAACAAATAAGTGGCAGGACTTATACTTTCTGAAGCCAGGGTGTCCAACTCTGTACAAAATCTCCAGGTTTAGAAGAAAATGACGTCAAACTAAATACTGATAATTGTATGGCAATTTAGTATCATAAAATAAGTTTTTCTGTATAGTCATTATTTAAATGTTTGAGGTAGTTATGAAAGCAGTGATTTTCACTCTTGCCCACCACTTTATATATTATTATAAAGCTAGATACAATTATGTTGAACATGTGTGAATATAATGCTTCAGGACAACTTGATTTAGTCTCTGATCTTTTTGTTTTTTCTTTTTAGTGCAAGCTGTTCTCTAGCACATTACCTGGCCTCACAATGGAGATGAGCATGTCAGGCTATCAATCGTCATTTCATCAAAGGTTTTATGTGATTTATGTAAAGTTTCTTTTTTTTTAAAATATGCTATACTTTATGTAAATGTGAGTTGATATTACTTAAACATATTAAAGACATGTCCAGTAAGCAGTTCTGGGGTTGTTGCTCATAAAAATTAACAGCAGTAGATGGAAGAGAAGCTGGATTTTCATCTAGATGGTGTCCTCTTGAAATGGGACTGAAATTAAGTGTAGTAAATACACAGATTATATATGGGAAGAATGTAGACAGTGGTTAGTTATGGTTAAAATACTGCATATTCACACAGTATTTGGGTGCAATAGTTCATTCAAGCACTGATCAGAGGTGCTAAATCATTAAACATTTTCTGACCACAAAACCTTTTTCAACTTTATTGTAGACACACGTCCATTCACATACTAGTTAAAACAAACTGTTGTATCACAGATGCAACCATTTCACTGTGCTCATTTAGAAAAAATTTATAAACGGGAGCATTGGCTCGCAATAGTTAATAGCATTAATCAGCAATATTATGATCATAAAACAGCAGCTACAGTATTTTACAGTAATTGTAAATTGTAAATACCATTTTAAGTATGAACAGGATCAAACAGTCATAAATATTACTTATTGCTCAAAAGATTCATAAGATTGAAATGCAGCAATGTAAATGTCACACCCAAAGCACTGGGATGCAGCCCTTGGATGTACAGCCTCTTAATGTTGTAAAATTGTCCATTGATGAGGTGGATTCCCATCAGCAGATTGTTGAGCCTTAAAAGCAGGTGAAAAAAAATCATACAGAATAAGTTAATTGAACATCATGCATGCGATAACAATTGAACATACACCAAGTATAAATTTTGTAATGTTTTGGCGTTTGGCCTCTGTACATCACCATATTTAATTTGAAATGAAACACTCAATATGCCAGTGAAATGGCAAGGAGTGTGGCATTAACCATTCAGGAATTACAGACATGTTCACATACACACCTATTTTGGGGGTTCATAAATAATGGGGAAACAATTAAACTTTAGAATTGCCTTTAATACTTGAATGAAAATTCTTTGTAGTCAATAACTGCCTAAAGTCTGAAACTCATGGACATGACCAATGCTGAGTTTCCTTTCTCTAGATCCTTTGCCAGACTTGTGGGTCTTCCTGCTTTCAGTCTTTGTTCTTCTTTTAGTGAAAGGCATGCTCTACTTTTATTTACTTGCTGAGTCATGCTACACCTGGCCATGCAACTACTTGTCTGCCATTTTCCCCATTATTTATGAGCCCCAACCCAAATTTTATGACTTTTAAGTTAATGTAAACATTTAACCTAACAGTTACTGTAAGATCACAGCTAGTTTTCCGGCAGCTGCACACAGTCAGAACACACTGACAAACTCTGAAGTGTCATTTCCTCCACAATTGCAGTTTTTTTTAAATTATCACAAGTGCTATCAATTTACCGACTTTTGGTGGTACTGAATATAATTTAACTGTTCCATAAATACTTGGAATAGCCAGATTTATTTGAAGGTGACTCATTTCAAAATCATCACTTTTTTTAGGCACTTTAGTAGCAGATTCTCCATTTTTGCCAGACTACATTTATGACCTTTCTCACCTACCATTGTCATTACTTTGCCAGAAATTTAAAGGTAGGAAAGATTTGTCAGGATGTGTATGAACATGAACATCATGTACACAAATTTTCCACAGAAGTTCACAATGCACTTGAGAGTTTTAGGCGCTTTGTAGAGAGAATGTCTTGCCCCCTCAAATCAAAATTTTGAAATGTAGAGAAAGCAAATGTTAATATACTCACAAAATGAATATATTACAAGTTGATAAAATGATCTGCCGTACAAAAAAAGGGACAGTACACAATACGGTATTAGATTTCCCACATGTCTCTGTCCCTCCGCTGTGTTTTCATTCACAGGCTGCAGCGCACACACACACACACTCCTCCCCTGAGCCCTCGGTAAACATCCAATCACCGTCCGTATGTAAATGAGTCAAGACATAGCCTAACGTAGTGGCGTGTCGAAATTTCAACAAAACAATAAAAAAAAAAAAACATATGGTCTGTTCTATAGTCCATCTGCTTTAACTTTTTTTTTTTTTTTATTATTCAGGTTGTTTTATTATTCATAAGACAACCTTTCAGTTTTGTAAATATTCTAGTTATAGTGTGTTAAGTCTTACTTTAGGTAAAACGTTTTTGAGAATTAGACCATCCAGCTAAGATAAATGTTATGTGGATGATTGATAAAATCTGGATTAAGGATATTACATTTTTTTATTTTTCAGTTTCCCCCCCTGTGGGATTGCCACCTTATTGTGGTCAGGGGGTTTGCGTGCCTCAGTGACCTTAAGAGCTATACCAGCAGGAGCTTAGTCTTCAAGTGGGACACCCAAGTTGGACAGAGGGGTATTCCAGAAAGCAGGTTATGTGACATACCCGGGTAAGTTTAAGAGTAAATTAGTGGATAACCTCAACTTTCGGTTCCAAAAACGGAGGTAACTTTCTGGGTATGTATGTAACCATAGCAACTTACTCTCTGAAGATAACCTGCTCGGTAGCAGGTTATGTTCCAGGATAAGTTTGTTTCAAAAGTTTAGTGAGCATGACGTGCGTTTTTGATGATGATCCTGTGGATGTGGAGGCTTTTATTTTCGCCGGGAGAGCGTTATAAGATCGCGTATTGATGTCTTTTAATATCCTAATGATTATTTGAAAGTGTTATCGTTTTTCAAGGAAATCGTTAATTTATTTAACACATCTCTTGAAACCGCATATTGCAAATGTCATAAACCGCGGGTCTGCGCTTAACACAGAAAACATTCTGTAACCCTAATACTAGGGTCTAATAAACCCTAATGCTCAAAGTAATTAAACACATTGAGTACTGTTAACTTAAATAATTGCAATTAGGTCAAATTAATAGACCTTTTGAGTATTCAGGACTTTTTGGTATTTATGAGTTTGTAGAAATTACACATTTCAAGTTGGCTGAACAAATTCGATATTTTAAGTAATCATAAGTACTTAAATAACAGTAACTTTTACCTTAAAGTTCCACCAAGGAAAACGCTATAGAGCGCCGGTGGCTCAGTGGTAGGTGTTTCGCCTTCCATGCAAGAGACCCGAGTTCGATCCCACAGCAACAATTTATTTAATTTGCAACAAGTTCAACAAACTAAAAAAATTATAGTTCTGTTTACTTAAAATTGGAAACATCATTACTTAAAAAAATTATGTAACTGATTACAGTGTACATAGCACTTCGTTTTTTTGTGTCAGGGCATTTTTTGGGTGGGTGATGCGGAGCATGTGAGAAAGGCAACTGTGTGTAGATCCGTTCGCACAGTATGTCTGGCACTTAAACACTTTTTACACATACTGTAAACCCAATTAAGTTGGCAAAACTCAAATAATTTGAGGTAATCAGTTATTTAAGTAATAAGGTTTTCAATTTTAAGTAAATGGTACTATAAATTTTTGAGTTTGTTGAACTTGTTGCAAATCAAATAAATTGCTGTTGTCGGGAATTGAACCCGTGTATAATAAAAGAGAAGCCAATGTCAAATTTGCTGTTTAATACTCTCACGCATTTACTCTGTTATTTTTTGCCAAGCCAACTCTCTCTCTTTAGCTGATGCAGCCGTATTGCTTTTTTTCATTATCATTGGCTTGAATTCTTCATATTCTGCATTAAAATCTCCAACTTCGCCTCTGTGAAGTATGACGCTTTCTTTTTTTCACTTTGATTTTCCATTTTGACTCGTTTGCTGCTAAACTGATTTTAGATCTTTTTCAGTTGTTTCTGTGATGTACTGAAATATAATTACAAGCACTTCATACGTTTCAAATGCTTTTCTCGACAATTACATGACATTTATGCATAGAGTCAGTATTTGCAGTGTTGGCGCTTCTTTTTCAGGACCTCTGCAATTCGACTGGGCTGCTCTCAATCAACTTCTGGGCCAAATCCTGACTGATAGCAACCCATTCTTTCATAATCACTTCTTGGAGTTTGTCAGAATTAGTGGCTTTTTGTTTGTCCAACCGCCTCTTGAGGATTGACCACAAGTTCTCAATGGGATTAAGATCTGGGGAGTTTGCAGGCCATGGACCCAACATTTCAATGTTTTGGTCCCCGAGCCACTTAGTTATCACTTTTGCCTTTTGGCACGGTGCTCCATCGTGCTGGAAAATGCATTGTTCTTCACCAAACTGTTGTTGGATTGTTGGAAGAAGTTGCTGTTGGAGGGTGTTTTGATACCATTCTTTATTCATGGCTGTGTTTTTGGGCAAAATTGTTAGTGAGCCCACTCCCTTGGATGAGAAGCAACCCCACACATGAATGGTCTCAGGATGCTTTACTGTTGGCATGACGCAGGACTGATGGTAGCGTCACCTTTTCTTCTCCGGACAAGCCTTTTTCCAGATGCCCCAAACAATCGGAAAGAGGCTTCATCCGAGAATATGACTTTGCCCCAGTCCTCAACATTCCATTCGCCATACTTTTTGCAGAAGATCAATCTGTCCCTGATGTTTTTTTTTGGAGAGAAGTGGCTTCTTTGCTGCCCTTCTTGACACCAGGCCGTCTTCCAAAAGTCTTCGCCTCACTGTGCGTGCAGATGCGCTCACACCTGCCTGCTGCCATTCCTGAGCAGCTCTGCCATGGTGGCACTCCGATCCCGCAGCTGAATCCTCTTTAGGAGACGATCCTGGCACTTGCTGGACTTTCTTCGACGCCCTGAAGCCTTCTTAACAAGAACTGAACCTCTTTCCCCGATGTTCGTGATGATCCTATAAATTGTTGATTTAGGTGCAATCTTAGTAGCCACAATATCCTTGCCTGTGAAGCCATTTTTATGCAACGCAATGATGGCTGCACGCGTATCTTTGCAGGTCACCATGGTTAACAATGAAAGAACAATGATTTCAAGCATCACCCTCCTTTTAACATGTCAAGTCTGCCATTCTAACCCAATCAGCCTGACATAATGATCTCCAGCCTTGTGCTCGTCAACATTCTCACCTGAGTTAACAAGACGATTACTGAAATGATCTCAGCAGGTCCTTTAATGACAGCAGTGAAATGCAGTGGAAAGTTTTTTTCGGGATTAAGTTAATTTTCATGGCAAAGAAGGACTATGCAATTCATCTGATCACACATCATAACATTCTGGAGTATATGCAAATTGCTATTATAAAAACTTAAGCAGTAACTTTTCCAATTTCCAATATTTATGTAATTCTCAAAACTTTTGTCCACGACTGTACTCATGGTATGCGGGTTTGGGGTAAATCAACCCAGAGATTAAGTTTTACCAAACGGTAAGTTAACCCAGCTTTCTGGAATACCCCCCAGATCTGAAGGTAGAGGCCTGACAAAGTGCAATCTACTTGTCCAGGCTTTAGACACAGCTAACAACCCCCCCCCTCCCCCCCCCCCCCCACCAAATGTGCCTGTCTAGAACCGGCCCTGCCACTGTGTATCTATCTCTCTCTCGCTCACTCTCTTTTGTGTGTGTGTGTGTGTGTAACAAACATCAGTCTAGGTCTCATGCTCACTAGCCCCACTTTAACCAAACTTTGACTAAATTCCTTTATCACAGTAAAATGACAAAAATATCTGATAATATATAATTAGTGTAATACACTGCAGGTGCACTTACCGAGCCGCTGCCCTCCTCCATCTAGCTAGACTCACTGGGAGCCGGTATCAAAGACTTCCGCTTAACCTGGGTCACGTGACTGACGAATGGATTCCGTTCTGGCTCGATTGCTTTTCCTGTATTGAATTTGTACTTGAATTTCCTATCTGAATTTCACAGCTTGAAATGGATTGTTGAAAATTTCGTGTGACATTCAGAGCACTTAAATTCAAAGATGTTGCTTTAAACATAAACAAATATTGCAGTTTAATAAATTCAGCAGTATTTAAATTTCTAAATTAACAATTCACTCAATCACTCACTCATCATCTATACCGCTTAATCCTTTATTCAGGGTCACGGGGGGCCTGGAGCCTATCCCAGGACACTTCGGGCACATGGCAGGGTACACCCTGGACAGGGTGCCAATCCATCGCAGGGCACAGACACACACATACACTCACTCATTCACACACTACGGGCAATTTGGGAAAGCCAATTAGCCTAACCTACATGTCTTTGGACTGTGGGAGGAAACCGGAGTACCCGGAGGAAACCCACCAAGCACGGGGAGAACATGCAAACTCCATGCACACAGAGACGGGAAACGAGCCTGGCCGGGGATCGAACCCGGACGGTGCAAGGCGACAGTGCTAACCACTACACCACCGTGCCACCCCAATTAACAATTCAACAGTGATTAAATTTCAAACTGTGTTTTTCAAAGACTGATACAATTCAAATAATTATGATGCTAATTTGCTTCCATAAATTCGTTTCTGAGCACTCATGTGACATTATGTGACTCCCAATAAACCATACCAAAAAGGAATTTATCACAAGAATAAACATAATAAGAATCAGTAGAATGTACATTAAACAAAAGTTTGGATCACTTGCAAATGTCTTTGTTTTTGGTTAGTGATTTATTTTTTACATTCTACAACAATACTGGGGATTTCAAAACCCATAATAAAATAACACATATGGAATTAGGTAATTACGAAACAACAGTATTGTAAAAACCTATCAAGCACCATGATGAAACTATGAAGACCAGTCCAGGAAAGCAAGATCAAAACTTAGATCTGGTTCAGAGGAGAAGTTTATTTACAGTTACCAGCCTCAAAAATCACCAATTAACAGCACTTCGGACTAGAGCCATTAGGAAAGTTTAACTGATCATACATAGCAGATGCATCTCAATATCAACTGTTCAGTTGGTATTATTGCATATTTTAGACGCCATCAGCATTATTTTACAATGTAAAAAGAAATAAAAATCAGGAACGACCACTGAGTTAGAAAGTGATCCCAAACTTTTGAGCGGTAATGTATTTTTTCATTTATTTTTTATTAATTTCATTATTATTTTTAACTATAGCTTGTGACATTACATGAAAATACAACTTGAGCAAATCCAAACTGAATTCTAATGTTATAAATAGTTATGTCTGGAAACCATTAAAAACAAAAAGACATGAAGCAGATTGATGAACAGTTTATATGGAAGTGGGAGAAATGTTAAACAGCCACTGCCACGCTGAATTTTGATTTGGTGCAGAGACCTCTCTTGGCCAAAAGTGGAAAAGCAAGTTACCAAGATAACAGTTTGAACCACAAAAGCTGTGCCTTGGGAAAGAGAAAAGGATGCTGCATCAAGGATTACACACAGTACAGTGGGCACTAGGCAATTCAAAAACAGATGATAAACAAAGTAATTGACATACAGTGTTGTAAAAAAAGTGTTTGCCCTCTTAGTGATTTTTTTTTGCATGTTTGTCACACTTTAATGTTTCAGAACATCAAAACATTTAAATATTAGTCAAAGATAACACAAGTAACACATCATGAAGTTTTTAAATGAAGGTTTTTATTATTAAGGGAAAACAAAACCCAAAACTACATAGCCCTGTGTGAAAAAGTGTTTTTACCCCAAGAGCACAGCGACACTCATCCAAGAGGCCACAACAACAAAGAACTGCAGGCCTCACTTGCCTCAGTTAATGTGAGTGTTCATGACTCCACCATAAGAAAGAGACAAAATGGCAAAAATGGTTTGCATGGCAGAGTTCCAAGACAAGAACCACTGTTGAGCAAAAAGAACATAAAGGTTTGTCTCAGTTTTGCCAGAAAACTAAGTTGAGCTTGTGAAGGGAACTGCTGGTGTCCCATTATTTGTGGCATAAAAGTAACACTGCATATCAGAAAAAGAACATCGTCCCAACAGTAAAATATGGTGGTGGTAATGGTCTGGGGTTGGACCTGGATCCATAACACACCAGCAAGTCCCCCTCTGAATGGATCAAAAAATGAAAAAAGAAAGAAAAAAAAACTAATTAAAGATTTGGACTGGCATAGTGTTAGGTTTTAAATGAAGAGGTCGTGTGTCCGAGCTAAGTTTAAGCTAAGAGGAGAAGAGTTTAGCTTGATGTGTCCGCTGCACCTTGATACACTTACCGGTCCGGGCCCGATCGACCGGGAGAGACAAACACACACACACACGCAGGCATGATGTCTGAAGATCTCTAGTTTATTCTTAGCAAGGAGAGCAGATTTAAACGGTGCTACGTCCTGAACATCAAAAGAACCAGTCATTCACATGTCATTGATAGAGAGAGCCGGAGACAGACAGGAGAGAGGAAACACATTTACATTCTCCTGATTAAACAAAAGGGTTCTAGCAGACAAGAGCCATTTGGATGTATATTCGTCTGGGTACAGGATATAGAAGGTGTTACCACAGAAGGCGTAAGGAAGCACAGTAGGGGGCTGTTTCTTAGGGCACAGGAGCTGAACTGATTAGATTAAAATGTCTTACAATATTATAAAACCTTACAGTGCCCCCTTAAATTCTAACAGAATTTACTACAATTTGTCAATAAAATGACATTAAATGAACAGTCAGGCATTGGCA